>APFE030477475.1:32466-44960 GCA_000404065.3 Pinus taeda | reverse complement strand
AAAAAAAAAAAAAAAAAAACATAACACATAATAAAATGACATCATAATAACATACCGCATAGTGGAGCTCTATAACCCATCTCCTGGCATTATTTACATCCATATACATATGTACATAAACCAACAACTTCAAAACATATAGCAAAACATATACCAAATCATATACCAAAGCATATGCCAAAACACCAAGCCAAAAATTCTATGCCTCAACCGAAAAACAAGGAAGGATACATAGCCTGCATCTGATCTGCCATCTTGCATGTAGCTTCATTGGGCCTAAAGTGATTTCATTGCATCTTGACTTGCTCAATTGATTGGTTCCGTAGGATGAGCACATTTTTCTACAATATATATTGAGGTTCTAGCTGGAATTCTCCATCTCGTTCTACTTGCAATATAGAGTATTCAATCACATGATCAACATCCTTAACATACTTCTTAAGCAAAGATACATAGAAAACATCATGGACTTTCACTGTTAGAGGTAGTATAAATCAATATGCTACTGGCCCAATTCTTCTCCAGTTTGATGCGTAAGTACACTTATTCCCCAACCTAGAACTCCTTGAACAATCTGTTCCTATCTACATAACTCTTTTGCCTATCCAGTGGTGCCTTTATATTCCTTTTAATCACCTACATCTAATGTTCCATGTCTACAAACATATCTAGTCCAAACAATACCCTACTAACTGGATCACTCCAATTGATAGGAGTATTGAAACTCCACCCATACAATTCCTCAAAGGGACTCATCTTAAATGATTCCTGATACACATTGTTGTACACGAAATCCACCAATGGAAGATACTCTTCCCACTATCACTGTTGATGCATCACATACATCCTCAACATGTCCTCTAATATCTTATTGAGCCTCTCTGTTGATCCATCTATCTACGGATGATAATATTTACTGAAGGCCAACTCTGTGCCCAAACCTGCAAATAACTCCTTTCAAAACTTAGAAGTGAACTTCACATCCCTGTCTAACACAATATTATTCGGAACACCATGTAATATGACCACATCTTAGATGAATACTTATGCTACATCACTAGCTGGGAATGTAGACTTCACTAGAATGAAATATGAAACCTTCATCAACCTGTCCACAATAACCATAATGGAATCATGTTGCTTCACTCTCTTTGAAAACCTCGTGATGAAGTCCATGCAAATGACTTCCCATTTCCACTCTCGAACCATGATCAGTTATAGCAGTCCACTTGGATGTTTACACTCTACTTTCACTCGCTGATAATCGAAACATCTAGCCACAAACTATGCTACATCCTTCTTAAGATTCAGCTGATAGTAAAATGTCTTCACTGCTCTTAGTGTCTTTTGATACCCTGGGTGACCCGAATACCAGCACATGAAACTCTCTCAATATCACCTTCTTGAGTTCATTGTTATTCAATATATATATCCTGTCTTGGAACCTGATCAATACATCCGATGTAAGATAATAATCCATATCATGTGCACCTACACCTGCGCTTGTATTGCTGCTTGTACTTGTACCACTACATGTACCACTACCTATACCTGTACTTGCACATGTACCTATAGTTGTATTATCACCTGTACCTATACCACTACCTATACATGTATCTGCACTTGTACATGTACCTATACTTGTACATATATTTGTACTATCACTTGTGCATGTACCAACACCCTACTGCAACCTGTGCACAATCTCCATCTACCTAACATCTTGCTGACCTGCCTACAAGATCCTATCTTGTAATTCTATTCCATAAGATCTCATAGCTACGAAGTGATTTACATGTATCCATCTGTTGAGAGCACCTTCGACCCTATTCTTTTTATCTTTGATGTACCTGATATTGAAATCAAGCTCATTGATCGAGGCCAACCATCTAGCCTGCCTGACATTCAAATTCAACTGGTCAAACAAATACCTCAATCCAATGTCATCACTCATAAGTAAAAATCTCATACCAAGAATATAGTGCCTCCACATCTTCAATGCATGTGTGATCAATGCTAACTACAAATCATGTGTGGGATAGTTATGCTCATGCTTGTTTAGTTTCTGGGACTCATAACATACCACATGTCCATCCTACATAAGGACTCCACCAAATCCTATTACAGAGTATTTTGTCACACCTCCTGCATTTCCCTATGACATACCCCAAAGTACTCAAAAAATGACCATTATGTAGTGTAAGCATTCATATATGTAGCTCATATCCTTCCTAAGAAATTGATTGGAAAATTCCTTGACCTTCCCCTAAAGGAAATAGCTCTTAAACCCTAATTTGATAATCATCACTCTTATGAGACTTAAAACCGTGATGTTCGCATGTTGTAATATACTTGGCCCGTGATGGGATCGCTTTTTTTAATTGTATACCCGCAATGATCCTAGTAATGAAATTTTCCCAAAGAGGATGAAAAGCTTCGTGATCTAGAAGATTCCAAAGCGGCGAGCTGGAGGTTGTTTGCCGTAGATGAGGTCGAGTTCTCCCAACTTGGACTCTTGGTCTTATTCCTATGAGCTACCTCCTTGAGATGAGGGCCTACTCCTATCTTTGGAGAGATCATAACTCCCTTTCCCAGCCTATATATTCATCCTCTCCCATTCCCAAATGGTTGGTCTATGTTTATTTGCACCCTTATGTTAAGATCGTGCTTATATGCTATCATTTGGCTTGGAGAAGGAGTTCTTGGAGAGCTTAGCTTGGACTTGGATATTCATTCAAGGAGATCCTGTTGGCATCAAGGGTTGGTTGTATGCTTTCTCCCTTATTCTATTAATGTGCAATTGCTAGTTCATTTTCCATTGATGTGTATGCTGATGTATCATCTATCTTAACATTCCTTCATAAGTTAAGTAGGTTTCTTTTCAATATGCTATTTGTATTTGCACGCCTTTTTGTGTCTTGATCTCTTGTGCAAGTGCATAAATGTTGTGAGCAGTAGGAACGAGCCTGTGATGCAAGTTATTGAAGGTCTTCAAGAAAGGAGATCGAGATAACATTAGAATGGGGTAGGACATCTTCTTGGTCTCTCTTTTCAATTGTAAGTTAGGAAAGTGTTTGATATATTGTCACTTAGGTTGCTAAACCCACTCATTGGACTAGAGGGATCATCTTTGTCCACAGAGAGGATTTACCTAGACAATAAAATGTCGACTCCACTAGGGAAGCTATAAACCTTTCCATTTAATCCTTCACTTTGAATTTGTGATGATTTTGACCAATTGTTAGGTTTCTAACTTGTTTGCTTTTGTGTAACTATTCTCACTTTCTTGGGATTGCTTGAGGACATTGATTTTTGTCTGGTCTTGAAGATTTTTTATTTTTTCTTCATTTTCTCACCCATCGAAGTTTTTGCTCTCATAGTCATGATATCATTGTGGATATTTTAATTAAAGTCATGATTATCACACTTTTATCGATGGATATTTTAATTAAAGTCATGAAAAAATAAATTTAATTTTCAAGAAGTATGAAATTGTTTTAATAATTTAAGAAAAAGTGTAAATAAAACAATATGAAAACTTTGGTCATCCATATGAAAATGTCAAAAGTATTAGGGGTACACAACCTTTGACTAAGAGTTGAAAGTTATAGTCCATGGATGAGGTAGAGACTACTTATGTTGATAGGCACGGTCTATTTCATAATAGGCTTTGATGAATTTTAATTTTTTATTAAATGGACAATTAGGTTTAGAGATCGAGGGAACATTCATAGTCATATACAAGATTGGATGGTTGAGATTTATCTCTCACCATCATCTTCTGTGTTTTCCCTCTTTTCTCCATTATATATTTATTTTTTATTTCGTTTATAAGTGGAAAGGGTGTTTCAATCCTCAATGTTCTCCCTTCCTCTCACCACAAACCAGTGCAAGGTTCCTATAACCACATGGCGGTGATGGTTTATGAAACACCCACATGTTCACGTTTAAAAAGTCTAATGTCACAATCGATTCATTGTCATGGTACATTACAACACAATATGGAGGCAACAAAACACACAACATATACTTCAATTCTACTTTATTTCTCGCCATGGATTTCACTGCAGATTGCTCACTTGTATAGTAAGGGGTAAATAAAATGAACTACTACATGATGGGGCATTTTAAGACATTAGTTTGAGATGAAATAACGGTTTTGTCTCAACTGTCCCTTTTTCTAAAAAGAATGAGCAGGACAATAAAAAGAATGAGCAAGAAGATGGTGCTCTATCATCGGAATCTTTAGTGACATTGTCTATAGATTCCCATTCGGGGGTTATAATAAGCCTTACCCTAGACATGCTCATAAGGAATTCCTCGTGGTGTAACCACCTGAAGCTCATCCAAGAATGAAAATCCGTGCTAGAGAAGGTTTAAATCACACAATCATGTTCCAACTAGAAAGAATAACATGTGGTAATTCTTTTTGTCACTACTATTGTTAATAAGCCCATTTTCTTCAGCCTCATTTATGCATAAATCATACTGCATCCTCAATTGTAGTCTATGATTCGGGTTTCTTGAAAATGGTATAGCATGCCCTAGATTGCATGCAGAAATTGATAACCTATGGTGACATCAGGGGTGAGGAAAGAGTGAGGTTGATGTGACGAGTAGCCTTGAGAACAAGCTTATATTTCAACCAATGACATTGGTCCACATGTGCCACAATTTTAGAGATGGAAATGTCAAGCTCCTCATTCTCAAAACCCTACTTATTGGGCTTACATCTACAAGCTTAAGGTTTCATGCAGTTTTCCTGCTACATGCCATGAAAACTTGCCATAATGTTTACTTGGGTAGAAAAAACGTGGTCTATTGGACCCTATAGTCACATTAGGGGTGAGGTTCATGCAATTGGTAGCCCAAAGAGTAAGCTTCCTTTTCAAGTCAGGAAACTAGTCTACAAGTGCCATGATTTGGGAGACAAGTATATCGAGCTCTTATTCCTCAAAACCCTACTTTTGGGGGTTACATTTATTAGCTTAAGGATTAATGGATATTTCCTATTGTAGGTTATGTGGGCCTACTATAATGTTTACTTAGGAAACAAATGCCTTTGTTGCACAAATTCTCATGATAGTTTTTCTCCACACGGAGATTGATTCGTCAACCATCCCCTTCTAGCCCATTGTTGTAGTTGACCTCATGGAACCCATAGAGAAATCTAGTTCTCGTGTTAATAATACCCTCTTTGCACACAATTTCAAATCATGCAGGATATCAATGCGGTTTTGAATCCTTCTCTGCTAAAATAAATTGATGACCATGATGGTGAATTTGATTCTACTATTGTTGCAAAGATGAAAAATAATGATATACTTGATTCAACATACAAAGATATGTTGGATGCTAAGTATTTTGAGATATGTATGTGCAAGACTGTTGTGGAAGGCAAAAAAGATGAGCTGGTTGATGGGAATTTGGAACGTGATGGAGATTTGGAAGTTAAAATTAGCAACAACCTTCAACGAGATGGGTTTTTTTTTTTTTTTGAGGGCATTGTGTAAGCTCTTATTGAAAATTATACCTTAAGATGCTACATTGGATCCACTTCTTTTGTGAGGAACAATAGTGACATTAGAGCATTTGAAGATTCTTCTAGAAAATGTTGGAGTTATTTTCTAGATGAGTGAGAAGTATTGAGTTTGTTGTTTTGTCCTAATTGTGAGATTCCTTGGCCTTTCATTGTGTGTTATGTTTCATGGAGATTGAGATGAGATTTATATCATATGCTAGTTAATATATCATATCTCCTTTAAATTGACGCATTTATTCTCATGGCCCCGTCAATATTTCCTTTACACAAAACTATATTTTTAAGTCTAGATGTATCATTGTTGCATAACCGTATTTTCTTCCTATAATAGGACCACTAGCATGCCCTTGAAGATCTCAAAATACTCATCCATTTTGAGGGGTAAAAATAACCCTCATAAAAACTCACCTCCATACAGTAAAATTCTAGTTCCTTGAATGCAAAAAATCTCTAAATCATTGTAGTTAAATATGAATAGAGATCATTTCCATGTAGTCATATGAATAATAACATCACCCAAAGTGTTCATGTATTGAAAATTCTTTTGTTACCTTAATTGCTCTCAAACCAAAAAAATCCTTGCAAAATTTTCATTGCTCTCATCTCCCCCTATTACATGTTGCAGTTGCTTTATAATAGTAGTTGTCAAGATACTTGATGTCCCCAATCTAGTGCCATATAGAATGGTCCTCTAAACTAGTTTCTCCACTTATTTTTAGATTCATAGGCTTGATTTAATTCTCAAATTTATTTGCGTTTTTTTAATTAATTAATTTAAAATTAATTAATTAAAAAAAATGATATCAACATATAATATATCTAAAATGTGATATGGCCCATAAAATTATAAGAAAAACTATTTACAAATTAATAATTTCCATGATTTTTATGATAAAATAAATATTTTAATGCTTATCAATTTATTTAATTTAAGCCCTTTAATATTTAATTTATATCAGTACAGTAATGTAATCTTTTAATATCTATGGTAATCTTTTAATATCTTTGTCTTCAACTTTTATATCAGTGTATTTTCAATTCAATTTATTAACATTTTACATTGCAATCTAGATTATATATTGGGATACTTCTTACATGTCAATCTAGATTATATATTGGGTTACTTCTCACAAGGTACTCTTTGTGTACTTTGATTGATGCATCTACTGGTATCATGGTAAAATAAAATAAATAATATGAGAAACATGTCTGGGTGCTTTTTTTGTGGAATATGAATAGACTATGGGAGTTGGACTTTTTGGAGATTAAGATTTCAAAAAGTCTAATTATAGACAACTGCAAACTTTTGGTGTCCTCCATTCTAGGCCGTTGGGAATCCTAAACCTTATTACTTCCTTTCATTATTCATTAATGAGGCCTCTGTTCCCGTGCACTCTCGTCCATACCCATTTTCGCTAAATATGTGAACAAATAAGCGAAGCAAGGGTGGGATGGGAGAGATCGTACCTCCTCGGGTTCCTCCAGCTACACTGCATTTCGATGGAGCCTGCAGAGGCAATCCTCGCAGAGGCATTTCTCGCGTTGCGGGCATTGGCTTCGTGCTCAGAGATGGTAACGGCCAAGAGATAGAGAGATATTCCCGTTTTCTGGGCTTGCACTACACCAATAACGTAGCCAAATACACGGCCCTCATTGAGGGGCTTGAACATGCCCTCGCTATGGGTATTAGAGATATTGTTGCGTACGGAGATAGTTGGCTCGTTTACAACTACGTAAGTTTCTTGTTTCTTCCCGTTGCTGCAATTTTGCTTTTCAGGAACCCAAACAAACGGCTGGGTATGTATATGAATGAATGGTGTGTGGCAGGTGAACGGGCGGTACGATGGGAGTGATGGCACGCTCTTAAGGTGTTACAACCTCGTATTAGAGCTTCAACACAGCTTTCGGAGATGTATTGTTGAGCATGTGCCTCGCCGCCAGAATACCTACGCAGATGGCCTCGCAAAAAGTGGAATCGACGACGACGAGCGGCGTACTGACGAAATCTTGCGTCTCTGCAGGACTCCACAGGGAGCCATGGATTACGTTCTTGAAAAGCGGCGCGAGGGCTTTTCTCAGCTATGGTTTATTTTAGATACCATCGAACGCAATTTACCGCTCTCCTATTAACCCGGTGATGGCATTTTTTCTCGTCAACATGCCTGGTAATGGTTAGAAATTAAATGCAAATCGTTATACCATTACCAGGCATCTGGTATTTATAGGGTTTATCTGTACTGGTAATGGTTAGAAATTAAATGCAAATCGTTATACAATGCCAGCGGATTTTTAACTTGTTAGACAATGTGAATTTTTAACTCGAGGCGGACTTGATAGACCGGACGCTCAGTAGATATGTAGGTCAGGAAAGTTTTATTCTATAGTTTATAGTTTAGTGTGACGAAAATTTTATTCTATAGTTTATAGTTTAGTGGGATGTGTAATTTTATATTTTATAAAATTTAATTTAATTATATAAAAGTAAATTTTACATAAATTGAATACATGTTAATCTTAAATACCTTTAAATTTAGAAATTCAATGGTTAAGGGCGAGGGCATATGGTTAATGGGAAAGTGGTTTTACTTTATTTTGGTTTTTAAAATATATTATTTTATTATTTTAAATCTATTCTAATATTTTTAAATTGGATAAATAAAAGTATTATATGTTTTATTTTGAAGTTATTTTATAAGGAATAGTTTAAGTTGGTTGGTATATGCTTTTTGGTTTAAAAAAAGATTTTTATTTATACTTCAAATAAGTTTGTTGGTATATTATTATTATTATGTAAATAATGTTTTTAATGTTATACATTATGTAGCTTAAATTTGTTAGTGCATTATTATGTAAATAATGTTTTTAGATTTGATGTAGTGTGTAAATTATGTATTGGTTTTAAGGAAAAAGTTGCAACTTTGAATTTTTCAATATTTTGATTTTTGGAGTTATGGTTTCGTTATTTTTTAATTTATTTATTTTCTTTGTTTTTTTGTGTTTCTTCTATATAGAATTTAGGGGTAGGTTTGTAATGGATGCTTTTTGTGTTTTTTTATTCTTTTATTATAGTTTTTGTTCTTTTTATTGTGACTTATTATTCTTAGTTTCATTGTTATTATTTGAAATTAGCTTTGAAGTTAAAGGTCAAAATAAAGCATTCAAGTCATGCATTATTCTATGTTGTTACTAGTTATTACTAGTTATAATTTTTGAAGCTAAGGTTTCAACCATGCATTTTGTTTAAGAATGATTCTTCTTTATGTGGTACCAATCTATTGTTACTAGTTATAACTATTATAACTTTTGAAGCTAAGGTTTCAACCATGCATTCTGTTTAAGAATGATTCTTCTTTATTTGGTACCAATCTATAGCTTTGGTGAAAGATTTAATTTGGTTGTTATGGTGTAAGGGACACAGAGATGCCCAAATCTCTTTCTTTAATTTTATTCCCTTAGCACTAACTTCACATGACTTAACCTTGCTAGCCATAGTTTCATATAATTTGTATGAGATTGTGATTATGGTAATTTGGTGGTCCAAATCAACACTTACATGCCATACATGTAATTCTATTATCGACTTTCATAGTTTTTTATTTCATTTTATCCTTAAAGGTTGTATAAGTAATTTTTGATTCATGTTATATCACAAGTTGTCGCAATAGGCTAAGTTTTTGTACTTGCATGCACACATGGCCACATTTTTGTTGTTAATACATGGTTTGTGGAAAGGTATTGGGATGATTTGTTTGGCACAAGATTCAGATTTAGCCTAGTCTTGATAGTCAAGCATGATGATTATTGTAACACCCTCCTCCCACATCTACCCAAGCAATCGGCCTGCCTGGGTAAAGATGCGACGAGAGGCCACTATGATATGATTCAACCTCCTATGTCACGTTAAGGAAGTGGAATGGATGAAAATACACCATACAAACATTAGTCATTAGCCACATGACCCTCAGGAACTAATCCAATACTTTAGATAACTTGCTTTGGGGTCCCACTTAACCTTTGGACAACTTAGGCCTTAGTCACTCCCATGCTATAGGCATGAGAGCCACCAGAAACCCAAAGTTGCTCCCACAAGATTGCCTGCCAGCAACCAGAGACCTAAATTGCCAATGCTTTTCCAGTGACTCTACGGTTTGAGCCACTTTTAGGCCTAGAGCCCGACTCACTGCCCAAAATTGAACCATCTCTGAAAATCAATAAAATAGCATGGAAATGACTGTATTAAAGCGAATATTTTTTCAAGACTTTGACTTGACCCTACTAGCCATGACAAACATTTAATCAAACATATTGCAAATGTGTAATATATAGGTGCAATTCACAGTTCTGAGCATAAGGATCTCACACTAAGCTAAGAATCGCTAAGAACGATTGATGCATCAACACATCAACTACCATTCCATCCATTACATCATATTATACATTGATCATTCAGTTATAAGAAAAAAACATGATGAGAGCCACTCATGGTTGCTGTCATAAAACACATACATAACCAACATAATAGAAACATAAATACTCATGAAACTGCAGTCATATAAATACATATAAACCATCAAAATTCTCATAGAAATACAAGGAGAAATGAACTTTCATTAATGATGCAAAAGCCAAACATGGGAAGGGACTTCCATGTTACATCTGACTATAGGATGGCTAAGCCAAATTTCTCTTAAGCAATTCATCCCCATGCCATATTCCAAGCATGAATGTGGGATCTCAAAGAACAAATCAATCAAAACTCATCGAAGGCTTCCAGAGGCCATCCACTTCAACTCATCAAACAATGATTCCACCTCATGATCATAGATAACAAAACCATCATCATACTGGTCTCCATCTAAGCTTTCTGGGGCTTCCAGAGCATTTTTTCCAACGAGGGCATTTTTCCAACGAGGGCTTTGAGAACTAGTAAGTCAACCCATTGTTGTCATCGAGCTTCCAGAGTGTTTATACAAGCAAGGCTTCGAAGACTAGTAACTCAACCCACCAAGGGCTTACAAGAGCATTTTCGCAACCAAGGCTTCCAGGACTAGTAACTCAACCTAAGTTGTTATAGGGTTTCCAAAGCGTTTTTCCAATTAGGGCTTCATGGAACTAATAATTCAACCCAAGATAAGGAAATATGAGAACCAACCAAAAAAAATAATGAAAGTAAACCCATAATCACCATGGATATCTAGGAAATAGAAAGGCTAGGCAATCCACTCTCGGTCCAAGAAATCCTCCATGTCAATGAGAGATCACAACCAATAAACCACATGCATGTGACATGCATGCCAAAAATAGTGAAGGAAACATACATGCAACTCGATGCATTTTTGCACTTTCCTTCCCTTCCTTTGCCTTCTTGCTCCCAAAATACAAGTATGACACACCAACCAAGAGTACTCAAATAAAACTGTCTCCAATAATATGAGAGAGAGATAATAATGAGAGAGCTCCAAAACTGAACTAACAAAAGGTTAGCAAAATCCTGCCAACTAATCCTCAGAAGCCTTTTTATGGATAAGGCCTCTATTTTCTTTATTTTCCATTATTTTCCTTCATTTTCCTCCTCACATGTAACCTGTGACCTTTCATCTCCTTTTTCTCCTAATTTCCATTTTTCATAAATGATGTGCCAAAATGCCATTTTTCCTTTCCAAAACCTTAGCCATTGTGTTTGCCAATTTCCTTAGCCATAAACAATCATAAGTGATCCCTATCACTCTGATTTTTCCCAACATTCATCCCGGAATAAGTGTCCCATCATCCATGGTTATTATTTTTAACTTTATTTACTTGTATTACATGGAATTTTCACTAGGGCTATTACAGAACCCCCCCCCCCCCCCACTTGGGCGAACATTGTCCTTGTTGTTCAAGAACACCTATAACAAAAAAAATGTTCTGAGCAACACATACTGCTGATGCCGCTTTATAACTTATCTCGATTTCATATTTACAATGATCATCCTATAGAAATTCCCACTATAGATCAACAGATTATGCAATATACTATAACACAATAGAAGATCTACTTCTACAACACTTTGCAAAAGCTTAATCAATTTGAGCACGATCAATGAGAACACATATAACTCAGAATGAGAAGCAATCACACATAACACAAAAGAAATAACCTGGGGAAAGCCTCAGCCTAATACCCCAACTCTATATTATCATACAAGTGGAAATATAGCCATTATTACAAAAAGAATCAACTCAAAAGCTATCTTTCTCTCTCTACAATACCTTTGCTACTCATAGACAATCAAAGGCCTCTATCTAACCTCTCGTCTACCCTCCAAGCCTCCTATTCTTTTATACAATTTTGATTGGGGTCCAGTGCAACCACTTGTGTGAATTTGCCTCTTCACACACTCACTAACCTCTGATCCAACTACGCAGTCCTGAAGGAGATAAATCCTCATCATGGATGAGCTTCCTTTATATGAAAAATATTCATCCAACTAATAGTACATTGTCCCTTGTCTGATCTCAACTGGGTCTTTGTTTGAACGGACATGCATGAGTTATTCATCAGAGAATATTCAGTTATCTAAAGTGCAGTAGTTATATGAAAGCATGCATTAACTAATTGAGCTTACTTAATTTAAACAAATTGTTTAAATCAATTATAGCTGGACTTGACTCAGTTAATTGACCCAACTAATTACTACTCAAATTATAACTCATCCTTATATCTTTAACTAATGGATAAATTCATCAACTAATAGATAAACTATTGAATGTCCTCACATAGACTTCATGTTTGATTTTTCACAACTAATTAATTCATGGTGAATTAATTAATTTATTTTCAAATAGTTGTTAAGTTGAAATTCGAATTCTACTTCCTATTTTAGTCTAGGGACTGACTAAAATTGGAATCCATCCTGAACTGCTAAAAATAGAATGATATTTTTAGCACTTCCATTTTTCATTCCTTGTT
>APFE030477475.1:0-22328 GCA_000404065.3 Pinus taeda | reverse complement strand
ATAAATAAATATTATTTAAAATTTGCAATTAATTATTTAATGAGATCAATTTAAGAAAAAATGTATGCAAATATTAAAATTATTGTAAGTTTTATTTGAAGGTTCATTATTTTGTTGTTCACATAAAAACTAGCTCATAATATATAAATATTAGAAATGCCACTGTTCTCATGAAAACTGATCCATTATTGTAATAGTCATTAAATTACAATCATATGAATACTTGTAGCAAGCAACTATCCTAATATGCAATGTAATCTATAATGGTAGTAGCCATGAAATTACTAAACAACATATTATTATTTGACAAAAGATGTTCATTGCAAATTTTGTAAAAACAAAGATAAATGAGTTGCCAATTTTATATTTAAACCTGTTGAGAACCAAATTTATATGTAGGCCATTTTGAAAAAGAATGTATTCGAAGGAAACATGATTCTATAATAGAAATTTGTATATGTGTTATGTGTGATCAGGGAATTGACATATATCATATTATATATTTTCATATTGTCTATTCTTAGTTAGCCAAGAAATAACACTTGAGTAATCTGTTACTCTGATCCATTTGCCAAGACTTCAAATTAAGACTAAATAGTTTTCACGAAGAAGCACGGTGGTTGTTCCATACATCTGATCTTTTAGCTTTCAAACCATCTCCCTCTTCAAAGCTTCAACAAAGTTATATGTTCACAAGAAAAGTGTTGGCCTCGCAAAAATAGAGTAAATTGTTAAATATAATTGTAAAAAAACATTGCACATTAATATGATAAATCATCAATATTTTGTTAAATATCCTCTTGAATCATAGAAATCGGTCAAGTAGCTACCTTAACCATATTTCGTATGGGAAAACGGGATTTCCATAAAAGATTGGCTTGTCATCCTCTTATGGGTGATAATATCTTTACCTGCAAAATTTTCCAAAAGAATCAATGGTTGAAATGGCTTGTAAATGGAAATAATTGAGAATGTCGACTAACAATACTGTTACAACTACCTAGAGAAGCATTTAGAAAGAAAACATAATACTGCAAGAATTTGCCTTAGGTAGAAATCAGAATTAGATTTGGTAATTTTGAATGTCGTTGCATTGAAGGGTGTCAAGATTTGATTCAAAACTCAGGAAGACTATAATTGTCAAGTTAATGTATACTAGCGATGATTTCAAATCGAAAATAATAATAATAATAATAATAAATAATCTCATATATAGGTTAATTTCTATCAATTTGTTTAATCAAGTTACAAGATCCCACACATGATCCTGTGAAAATAGGCTAGTTCTTAGGGTGAGCAAGTTTCATGGGTGACCTATGCATGATCCTGTGAAAACATGCTAGTTCTTAGGGTGAGAAAATTTCAAGGGTAACATAGTACAAATGTCAAGAACCCTAAAATAAGACATATAAATTTTTAGCCAATCAAATGCTAACAAATTATTTAAATAAAAAAAAAAAAATAATAATATAAAATATATATATATATATATTATATATATATATATATATATATATATATATATATATATATATATATTATATATATAATATATAATATAAAGTTAAACATTATATAACTTACATTGGTCAACAAGAAATCGATTCCCAAAGTCCTGCCTTTGGCAGGGATTAATGAGAGACAAAATAATTATTCACAAAATATTTTAGATAACTATTATTAATAAAATTATAAAACAACACCATATTATAATACAAAATTACAAAATATAAGGGCTTGTTATTGAATAAAAGAATAGTGGTTATAAGTTTCTACTTGGTTGTTTCTGATGGCTATAAAACTTTGATTTATATTTAGCATTTCCACACCCTCTTGTTATTGATTCACAGTCTCATTTTCTTTTACCTTCTCCATTATAACCCCATTGACAACCTAACATTTAAATTATCGATAGTAATGTTCTTAATAAACTCAAAACTAGTTGTTGAAGAGTAATACACTCACTTTGGGGTTCTTCAATTTATCTCTTTTGACTATGCAAGGTTTCTAATATGAAGACAAATACAATTTTTTTTGACTTCTTCCTCATAATGCATCCCACGAATAATTGAAAACACTGATTTCTTATTGTTAGTGATACAATCCTCCTTTCCTTTTCAAACTATGTGAATGTTAGTGGTTCACAAAATGGACATCTCTTACGATGCCCATGATCCACAATGGAGACACTACATAACTCCTGAAATAACCCCTTAGCCTTGCTCATAGTGAACAATCTAGCATACTCAAAGTTTTGATTGCTTTCCAACATTCCATTTGAAAAGGAGAAGAAGAGTAGAAAACCTTAGAGAAAGACTAACCTTTTACAATTATGTGTAATGGAACCATAGGGATTTTGAAGAAGTAGACAAATTTTATGCCTCTAGACCCAAAAAATAATATAGAACATACCAAACCAGCCAAACCACCAAACTAAGCCACACAAGAATAGAGCCAAAGAGCTTAAATTGGGCTAACCAATAGAACCCAATCAATGCAAACCATAGCCAACAACACCTAAACCACTCAATGATCCACCAAGGCCACACAAACTAGAGCCAACAAAACTCGAATCATACAAACCACTAAGACCAATGTCACATAAGGACAATTGAAGAGAACTAAAATCCAAGTATCTAATGTATTCATGCCATCCAAATTATATAAAACTTATTATATTATCCATCCATATTTATTAGTCCCTACCTTGCGAGGACTATAGCATTCGCTTTGCAATCAAACTTCCTTGACTTTCGATTAGTTTGTGGCTTTTTAATAACTTTAACTAATTTTTTGGGAAAATGATGAATATTTCTATTTTTCTGTAAATTGAAAATATTTTTATAATTTATGGAAATCTTATTTCTAATTTTCCATTGCTTAAGCGAGTCTTGATGTGACATAATTCCCTTGGTGGAAGGCGATTTATTTTCGGTATTTGTTAGTGCCTAACAAATCATTTTTAAATAATACTAATAAATGACTAATTTTGTAAGTGGCCATTCCATCAATGAGTGGTCTGACATTGACACTGTTATGCCTGACACTGCTACTGGTCTTCCCAATGATGCGTGAACTGACGGGGTGCTAGGTCCCTTTCTTCCACACATACTTTTTTCCATAATTCTTCTTTTAACTCTTTATTCATTGGTTGAGGAAAACCCCGTCTCACCTTTCGTCAGCATCACTTTTGGCACCTCAAAGTTAGAACCTTTCTCTCCCTTTCGCCTCATTTCGCTCAGGAATAAGTATACATTTCGCAAGCTTACCACATGCTATAAGTGTTTTAGTAGAATGCAGAGAGCAAGGTTTCTCAGTAACCACTTCTCAACTCCAATACTATTGAGAGAAGGAGATCTTTTATATGAGCATGTAAATAACAAAAAAAAACAATGAGAATAAGGGCTTATAATTAGTGGAAAACATGGATAAAAAGTTTTCTAATTAGTTACTGCTTATTAGGATAGGTTACTATTTTTACTATATAGGATCCTTCCACCTTAAGGATAACATAAATGAAAATTAAGTTGATTTGGGTTTCGCTTGAGAGACAAAGCAAGCTTATTTTATTCAAGGAATAACTATTTCCATCCGATAATTAGGTTTATCCTAAGGCAGGTTGCCCCACTAACTGTGTTAGTTGGATATTAACAATAAAACTTAGATTAATATATTATGTGGAGTGTGAAGGTGCGGAGGAAGCTTTCTTCCTCCGCACCTCCGCACTCCGCACAATTTATCAACATTATGGAGATTACAACAACATACCAACAAATGTATACATGTAGGATTTTTTAAATCTAATCTAGTGCATTTAAAAACTGCAGCTAATCACGTCGCTCATTTCCCTTCGCTATCACTCCCCCAACTTGCTTTCTCAACTTACAAAATCTCAAAACACAAATTTTGAAGTCTTGCTAATAATATGTTGAAAGATTGTGAGTATAAATAGCAAATATATGCACAATAAAATGAAATAAAACTCACCACAGATACTGAATTTGAGTTTAGTTTTGAGCTTGCTTGGTTCTTCCCCTTTCCTTATAATAGAGATTAATACCGGTCTACATGCCCTTGTCATTCCCATAAGCCTAATCACCGTCATCTCACTAACTAAAGGATATCCAATGTGTCAATAGATTAGCTGATAGGACATAATGAACTCCTCACCTTACCCACTATAGCCCTTTCGACACCAAGCTAGATGTCCCACTATAGTCTAATCTCCAAACAACAAGCAGGAAGCACATAAGCACATTTTGTTAGGCATGCTAGTTAATAACTAGGGAACTAGCTCTAGCTGGCATTCATTCACTATGACTGACTTATTGGAAAATATAAGTAATTATTTTGGCATGTTGGCTAATGAACTTAATATTAACTAGTGTAACTAGGCCCTCGCCCCACCCCCCACCAAATTAGTAACTTATAAGTTCATAAAGAAAGAATGAACACAACACCTATATGAGTCTTTAAGTTATCCCTTTGGTCTTCACGACTCCATTCCTCTCCCTATAGTCGAGTACTTGAATTTCCTTAATTTTTCCCCACAAGTTCGCTCATATCGGTAACGAGAAAGATAAGCAAGTGATCCAGGTGGATATTGGTGGCCATCCACCAAGTCTACTTGGACCCCCACCATTGTTTCTTTCATTTTTTTCAGCTTCCTTAATTGTAGCACAATTTACTATTTTTAGCAGTTTTTCGGGTCCTGATCGTATGCCAAAGTTACGACCCCAAGAAGTTGATGTACCAATTTAGCCAAACGGGACCCACAATTTGGCATTTCAACTTCTAGGGTTAGGTTTTTGGATGTTTAGGTTTTCCATTGTTTCTCACTAATAAATAGGCCTTCGAGCCTCATTGTAACACAGTTCAGAGGCATGTAGCCGCTACATCTCTTCTCAGAGATAAGCTACCATTGCCCTAGTTGGTTTATTTCCATTTTTATTTGTAAGCATATTTCAGTATTTTATAGTAATGAAATGAAGTATTATTTCCGTTGCATATCTATATTTATGGTTATCTTTGTAATTTGTTGTGTTCCTCTTTAAATCTGGATAAGTGGTATCAGAGCGGTTTGCTTTTTCTCTGTTTCTCTTTGTATTTCCCCAACGAGGTCGAGATATAAGGAGTTAGGGCTTGAATTGGTCGAACCTTTGCAAGACCAGCCTTGCAAATCCTGACGGCCTCCCATGGCGGATGAAAAGAAAGACGAGGGGGCAGGAGATCCTATCAAAATCTTGCTCGAAGAAGCCCTCGAGTGACAAAGGAACGCGATGATGGACAGCTTTGCCCAGATCCTTCAGCGGCTACCCAGAGGCGACGCATCAGCTTCCAACAACTACTCTGAAAATGCCACACCCTTTAAGGTACAAGTTAATTTTGAAATCCCCATCTTCGAGGGTCAAATAGATGCAGATGTCCTAGATAAATGGTTAAATCTGCTAGAAGGGTATTTTTCTGTTCATGATTTTTCGAGTCAGGAGAAGATTATTTTCGCTCTTCTAAAAGAAGCCCCCCGTCAAGGACTGGTGGGAAACCTACTGCGAGTAGAAGGATGAAAGTACGAGCTCACTATTTTCAGTTGCACCCACTTGGAATTCATTACGGACTGCCATCAAGGAACAGTACTACCCTATCGGAAGCTATGAGGATCAATACATAAAGTGGACCACGCTGCAGCAGGGAAGGGACCAAGACATGCCGAAGTTTACCAATATCTTCCATAACCTTCACACAAAGTTGGGTATCAAGGATTCAGAGCAGCATTTGGTAGTCAAATACTGCGGCTGCCTGCACAAGTACATCCAAGAAGAAATAGAATTCCTGAACATCTCCTCTCTCGGCACGACATACCGATATGTCGTCAAGGTCAAGTAAAAGTTTAAACAGAAGAAGCGAGACTTTGGATCTGCGAATCCCAAGCAAGGAAAAGGTGCCCCCAAATCGCACAACAAAGGACAAAGCCAAGGCGGAGCGGCCCAAGACAACCTGCCAAAGCTGCAAGCAAAGAACAACGTCGCGAAGCCGAAAAAGGACACAGGAAAGTGGTGTGAGTTCCATAAGAGCTCCGCTCACAACACAAGTGAGTGTCGAGCTAAACAATCACTAGTGGTAGAGCTAAGGGTTTCAAAATCAGATGCATGTTTTGACTCTGAGTCAGAACCTAACAAGGGGAATGATAAAGGGAAGCAGATTATTGATGTAGAGCCAAACGCCACCATTGCCACCACGAATATCCAGAAGGAGGAACCCGAAGACCCAGAGGAGGAGGAGCATCTCTTCCACTCCCAGATGTTGGTAAAGGGCTCCCCGCTACAGTTCATTATCGACAGCAGGAGCAAAAAGAACCTCATTTCGGCAGAGGTCGTGAAGCGGTTGGGCTTACCGACCACAACACATCCACAATCGTACACCATCGGGTGGCTTCACTAAGGATGAGATCTTCGCGTAAGCTAGCAGTGTCACCTTCCATACAACATCAAGCCCTTCACGGATGAGGTCTTGTGTGACGTTGCTCCCCTTGATGTTTGTGATGTATTTATTATTAGGACAGCCATACTTGTGGAAGCAACATGTTGTGTATGAATCAAGGCCTCGTGTTGTTATTGTTACTTTGGGAAATAAGTTATACAGGGTACTCGAGGTAGCACCGCCTACCCCCATCTCTTTGGTTACAGCAAAACAATGCAGTAAGCTCATTTCCAAAACCGGGAAATTTATTTTCCTTATGATACACCCTCAAGGAAAGAAGAAGACGGTGGCCACAACCTCCAGACAACGCCCCCCCGCATGACAACTACAGATGGACAAGGTCGTGGAGGAGTACGAGGACATCTTCACCTCCCCTGCAAGGGTTCTTTTGCACTGTCAGGTCAAGCACTCCATCGATCTAACCCCAGGTGCGTTGTTGCCCAATGGACCAATCTATCGGTGCTCCATTCTGGAGAACGATGAAATCAAGAGGCAGATTCATGAGTTGTTGTAGAAAGGTCACATTCATATGAGTTCATCACCTTGTGGGAGCCCGATCGTGTTGGTATGGAATAAGGATGGAACTTGGAGACTCTGTATTAACTATCGAGTGCTGAACAAGATCATTGTTCATAATAGGTACCTGATCCCATGGATTGATGACTTCCTGTACCAACTGAAGGGGGAAAAATATTTCAGCAAGATCGATTTGAAGTCAGGATACCACCAGGTACCAATCGAACCCTCCGATGTGTGGAAGACGGCCTTCAAAGCCAAGGAGGGTTTTTCGAATGGTTGGTTATGCCTTTCAGATTAACGAATGCTCCTGCAACCTTCATGAGGCTAATGGATGACATCTTGTGGCCATTCACCAACTCATTTGCAGTGGTATACTTGGATGACATCTTGATCTTCAGCCAAAGTTGGGAAGAGCACCTCCACCACATTCGACAGGTTCTCCAAACTCTGCAGTAACACAAGTTATGTGCCAATTTAGAGAAATTCACTTTTGGCATGACCCAGATTCAATATCTGGGATACATTATTGATGAATGGGGGTTGCATGTGGATCCAGCCAAGATCCAAGTCATTCTGGATTGGTCATCTCCAACCACTCTGATAGAGCTCCGCAACTTTCTAGGTCTTTCCAACTTCTACCATAGGTTCATGTTAGGATTTTCTCATATCACTTGGCCCTTGAGTCAAGTCACCAAGGGAGGAGCGAAAGCAAAATTCTTTTGGTTTGAGTCTCAACAGAAGGCATTCACAAAGTTGAAAGATCGCCTCTACTCGACACCAGTGCTCGCATTACCAGACTTGCAACAACCATTTGAGGTCGAGACAGATGACTCTGACTACGTTATTGGGGCAATCCTTACTTAACACGGACATCCAGTGGCATATCACAGTGAGACACTTTCAGACACAGTCCAAAAGTATCCCACTTATGACAAAGAGATGTATTCCATTGTGCAGGCCTACGGACAATGGAAGCATTACATTTTTGGAAGGAAGCGGTCATCCACACAGACCACCGACCCCTGTAGTTCATACAGACCCAAGGGAAATTACAGAATGATCGCCATCAGAAGTGGTCCACATACCTGCAACAGTTCCATTTAAATATCAAGTATAAGAAGGGCAACACCAATAATGTTGTAAATTGCCTCAGTCGACCACTAATCATGGCGTTAACCACCGTGCTCAACTCTTATGGGCATGAGACTTCTGATTGGCCACTTCTCTACAAAAGCAACCAAGAATTCGGCCACGCATACCAGACACTCTTGGAGGGTCAGCAGGGTCCATATTTTCACCTCTAGGATGCCCTGTTATGCCACCTGGGTCACCTTTGTGTTCCTTCAAGCAAGTGTGCCAAGATGATTTGGGAAGCACACTATAGTTGGGCTGTTGGGCATTTCGGGGTCGAGAAAATGGTGGCAGTACTGCAAAGTATTTCTATTGTCCGAATCTTCGACAAGATATCGGGAAGTGCATCAGATCATGCACTGTCTGTGCCATTGCCAAACCGACCATCAAGAAGCAAGGCCTTTATACCCCGCTGCCTACCCCTAGTTGACCTTGGGAATCCATCTCCATGGATTACATGTCGGTCCTTCCTTCTACTAAGCATGGAAATGACTATGTTTTCATGGTCGTCGACAGGTTCTCGAAGATGGCCATTATGGCGGCCTGCAAGAAGAATATCACAATAGAAGCCATTGCTAAACTTTTCTTTGAATGAGTGTGGGTACACTTTGGGATCCCACAGTCTATCATCTCAGATCGGCACAATAGGTTCCTCAGTACATTTTGGTCCAACCTCTGGTTGATGCTGGACACCAAACTCACTAAGTCCACAACCTTCCATCCTCAAACTGATGGCTAGACAGAGGTTGTGAACATGATGATCATACACATTTTGTGCATGTACAACTCAAAGAATCCACGCACATGGGATGAGAGCCTCCCCTATGTTCAGCACAACTACAATCGAGCTCTCCACCGCTCGACTTGCCACGACCCTTTTCAAGTGGGCTTGGGATTCTAGCCATTATGTCCCATTGATGTGGCCATGCCATTTGCAGCTACTCACGTAGATTCGGCTCATGTCCAGTCTGAAACAGATAAGGCAAACAACTTCATTGAGCACATCCAACATATTCACCAATAGGTCCATGACATTCTAGAGAAATCAAATTCCAAGTACAAGCAGCGACAAATTCTGGTTGCATTTGCAAAAGGAACGCCTTACCGAAGCTTATCGGAAACTTAGACCACTCCAATATGGTCCTTACACCATTACCAAGGTTGTGGGAGATAATGCATTTGAGCTCAAAATTCCCCCATTCCTTGGCCTACACCCGATGTTCAATGTGGACTGCCTTCGGCCATACTTTCCACCATTACTAGACACATCCAACATTGCAAAACAACTCACACCCATAGAGTTAAATCTAGATTGCATGGAACAAGCTACAACCGATCAGATCATGGACACACAAATCAAGCACACTCGCCAGCAGAATATCCAACTGTATCAAATTGTCAAAGCAAGCCAACTCCTTCACCAGGGCAAGTGGCTCACCAGGGACCAAGTTCAGCAGAAGTTTCCTCATTTCATAGAGGAACTCAATGTAATGGGGACCATTGCTTCCTAAGGGGGGAGGAATGATACAAGTGGATATTGGTGGCCACCCACCAAGTCCACTTGGACCCCCACCATTGCTTCTTTCATCTTTACAGTTTCCTTAATTGTAGCATAGTTTACTATTTTTAGCAGTTTTTCGGGTCCTGAACTTTCAGAGCCGTTGTGAGGCCCTAAACGACGTTTTTTGGGAAAAATGGGAGCAACATGGGTCCATGGACCGATGTTGCTCTTCCCAAAGTTGTAGTTCTCAGATAGATCTTTCTAACGAGATATTGTGCGCGTCAAACGGAGATCGTATGCCAAAGTTACAACCTCGGGAAGTTGATGTACCAATTTACCCAAACGGGGCCGACAATTTGGCATTTCATCTTCTAGGGTTAGGTTTTTGGATGTTTAGGGTTTTCCATTGTTTCTCAACAATAAATAGGTCTTCAAGCCTCATTGTAACACATTTCAGAGGCATGCAGCCACCACATCTCTTCTTAGAGATAAGCTACCATCGCCCTAGCTGGTTTATTTCCATTTCCGTTTGTAAGCATATTTCAGTATTTTACAAGGATGAAATGAAGTATTATTTCCGCTGCATCTCTGTATTTATGGTTATGTCTATAATTTGTTGTGTTCTTGTTTAAATCTGGATCAACAAGCAAGCACATAACTCCATAGATTTGACCTGACACGAAGTGTTACTTTAACACATTAGTTGACTCGTTTAATTTCCTGTAGAAATTATGGTGTAGATTTGCAACTGCTCATGAAATTTTAATCAAAATCAAAAGACACAAACCTACTCTACTGCTCTACGGAAGTTAATTCACAATTTAGAACAAAAATTTCAGACATGCAATAAGAAATAACACACATGCACACCATATTTTTTCCACAGGAAAGCAATATGTTAAAACCCCCAATGCCTGCTTGCATTAATCTGATGAATAGAGATGTATTACAATTACTTTGCTCAACTGAGCACAACCTGCAAGTGAATAGCCTCTCTCTTTTCTCAGTAAGAAGCTCTGACCCAAACTTAGTCAATTTATGCCTCTGCTTGAGCCCCTATTTTCTTGCACAATTCCTTGAGAAATTTGGCCCCTATTATTTAAGAATTTCTCCAAAATGGATTGTGCAATTCCCAAGGTTGATCATCTGATTTCATGCAACACCTGTACACTCAACACTAGTTTATAACTGATGCTACACTGCCTTGGAATCTCCACCACAACTGGGGAACTCAAATTATGTGCATTCACTAGCTATTTTGGGTTGATTGAACAGTTAACTGGATGATGATTGAGTTAGACTAAAGTCCCACTGCACCACTGACCTTCCACTAGTTCCTCCAACAGTTGGAACTAGTTTAACTGAAAACAACTTGAGATAATTGACCTTGATTGCTACAAATTATCAATCACATATGATTAATTGAACTCTAACTCCTCCAACTCAAATTTACTGAGTAAATTGTGTGACACAAGCCATGTCACACAAATTAACTGCATCCAAGTTGTTTGCTGATGTGGAAATTCAAATTTTCTCAATTTAATCAAGGCAAAATCAAATTGAGAATTTCTTGTTGCATTTTCAACATTTCGGTAACTAGAGATATGATAAAGAGAAGACACAATTGTCTTAGAGTCTACCCAACTTTAGCCCACTTAATGAAGTCTAAAGGTCAATTGTTCAGGAAAATCAGAGCTATTTGAGATAATTAAAGTCTGGCATTTGTGAATAAATCCAAAGAATATGTTAATTACTAATTAGAACAAAGAATCTGCAAAGCCTTATCTACTTGAATTGTTTCTTTGGTTGGAGAAACTCAATCAACTGGATCAACTTTGAGGCACCCAGATAAAGGATCTTGCATATGGGTGGGACCAAGCTTACAACAAGCACTTGGTCATCGATTAACTTGAATGTTGCCATCTATGACTATGTCTATACCTTTGCCTCCGCTATGTATTTATGGGTCGACTCAGTCAATTAGTCCACCATTATTGGCCAATATGTTGGTAACTTAGATGATGGTTATAAGTCGGTTCAACTTTGCGGGTATTGTATGACTAGTAAATGATTGACTTTAGGCATGACCAAAGCATGAGCCATTGACAACTAGTTATTTACAGGAAAATCCCCGGCTTATGGCCTAATAAATGACATAATAGATAAGACATGGATGATGTTTTCACCCTATTGAATGAAGCACATATATAAATTGGAAAGAAATAGGGTTGCATAGGCATTATAAGGCAAACATAAGGGCATAGGTCGTATTGGTTGGGCCTATATAAGTAGATGTCACCTTACCGAACTACTTCCCTTTATACTTATAACATAGATGGGACCAGAACATTGATCGAAAATTGATTGCAATCCAAGTCAAATTCACACCAAATATGCTAGAAAACATAACAACTACCAAACAATTAATAGCATGGCTAGACTTATGAGCGTGAGAAAATTCTATGCCTCATACCAAAACCTTTGAGACCATTAGCGATCAGATGAACCAACATGACAACCTTGAGCGATATTATAAGAAAACCTCGGGGCCAGATTATAAATATCTTGAAGAGAACACAATGCTAGGTAGTAATGACAGGAAGGCGTAGCAGGCCTAGACAATCATATAGTTACATATCCACTAGTTTCAAATCGATATTATGTTGCCCAAGCACCAATATTAGTGGAGAAAGTAACAATACCACTAGAAGCATGGTAAAATTCTCAAGTTATAGAGTCCCATCCATATTCCTTTCAATAAATTGATCTAGTAATAATTCGAGCATATTTCATTTGCTTACCTTCGCCCTACTAATAAGTAGCAACACTTAAACCATTAGTCTCACATGTGGCATCCCTTCTAGCTCTCGGCATAGTTACATAACTATTAGTTCAATAAGGAAAAGATGCATTTAAAACATGAAAGTTTTAACGTTGATATATTGTGCTGAGTGCGGAGGTGTGGATGAAGCTTTCTTCCTTCACACCTCCGCACTTCACACAATGTATCAATGATGTGGAGATTAATAATAAAACTTAGATTGAGACATTGTGCAGAGTGAAGCTTCGTTCCTCCACACCTCCACACTCAGCACAATGTATCAATGTTATGGAGATTACAACAACATACCAACAAATGTATACATGACGAATTGTTTAAATGTAATGTAGTGCATTTAAAAAATGTAGCTAATCACTTTGGTCACTGCCCTTTGCTTTCACTCCTCCCACCTACTTTCTTGACTTACAAAATCTCAAAACACAGTTCTTGAAGTCTTTCTAATCATATGTCGAAAAATTACGAGTAGAAGTAGCCAATATATGCACAATAAAATAAAATAAAAAAATCACTGCAAAGATTGAATTTGAGTTTGGTTTTGATTCATTGCATTCCTTTTGGAACTTTTGTTAACATTGAATTGAAACTAAAACATCATGATAAAGAACAATATTACATGATTACATGCATTTAAAACATTAAACAGTTAACTTTGATACATTGTGCGAAGTGCAGAGGAAGAAAGCTTCCTTTGCACCTCCGCACTCTGCACAATGTATCACTTATTTTATTGAATTATAATTGTAGTTTGCACATGCAATAAAAGAGTATTTTGTTGGAATGAGAGGCTTTTTCACACTCAAATTTAAGTATAAGAAAAGATCTAAAGTCAAATTGTGAAAGAAGTGTTTCATAAATCTAAACCATACTACAAAGAAAATAGAGAACATAGACGTAGATGGTTGTGAATATTAACATTCACCCACCTATTATCTTTGCCACTTGCACTAGTGAACCTGAATCATTGTGAGGGAGGAAGTAGAGTTTAATCAACAGGTTGATGGGTTACTATAAAACATCTTAATTTGAGGGTTTGATATTGACATAAGTGAATCTCAAAAGGTAACTAAACTGAATTTATGACTTAATT
Source organism: Pinus taeda (assembly GCA_000404065.3). Lineage (NCBI taxonomy): Eukaryota > Viridiplantae > Streptophyta > Pinopsida > Pinales > Pinaceae > Pinus > Pinus taeda. The sequence goes on along the minus strand of APFE030477475.1, from coordinate 8,771 downwards.
GAATTTAAATCAATTAGACTACACTTAATAGCATTACAAAAACATTTAATTTAATAGGAAGGTTTATCAGCCAAGACCCTAACCTTCACACACTCTATCTATATATTAACTTTGTGACATTCTTTAAAAGTCACAAACAATGAATTTATCTAGGTAAATAAATTATAACAAATACGTGGAGGAAACTTTCTTCCTCCGCGCCTCCACACTCCACACAATGTATCAATGTTATGGATATTAACAATAAAACTTAATTTGATACATTGTGTGAAATGCGAGGGAAATTTTCTTCCTCCGCACTTCACACAATGTATCAATCTAAGCTTTATTGATTTGTGTTTTGGAGAACTATTACCATTGAATTTGTAGTAGCATGGGGCTAGTGTGGAGGGCAATCGACAAGTTGCCATGTCTAAAACATGATCACTACTATAACAACAATACATGTGTGCTAGGTGATTCAAACTCTTTGTAGAATAATATGTTATTTCTTCTTATAAAACTTGGGTTCCCTTACGATGTACAATGACCACAAAGCTTATCTAGTTATGGCCTTTTCATCATATTTTTTTCTAATTTCTATTTGTAATTATAGAGGACAATATGGGCATTACTATTAATGCTTCACATACCAGAAGTAGTTAATGTGTCGCTCGATGCAAAAGTAAAGGCAGAAGCAGGATGCGACCTTTGCCCAAGAGAGGGTAGGTGAAAGAGGCCATTGTGGCCTATGTTATCAATAAAATCTTAATTACGATGCGCTCAGGTAGGAAATTATTGGTGGGCTATAAACTCACAAGAGAGATTTTGTATTAATCTTTGAATATCAGTTAGACGATATACATTTTGTTTGCTCGTCGTTGCGATTTTTTTTTATAATCAACATATGTGAGATATTAATTCCATTTTCAAAGTTGACAAAACATTTATCTTTTTGCATTATAAATTAATTGCATGCCAAATTTGAATCGAAATATTGGTTAATGAAGTGCTTTTAGCTTTGCACAATCATTGACTAGGTTGCAACATTTTCTTATGGAGCACAATAAATTCACTTACTCAATAAAAGGCAAATTGTGGGCTTCTACCTAATTGTTAACTAGACATACATGTTGAAAAACCTTGGCACCTTCACAATAAAATTCTTCTCAAGAAAATGCATAAGAATCATATGATTTAATTTGTATGTGGGATTTGGTGATTGTTTTGAAGCACACAACTTAGAATCCATGATATGAGCTCCTTGCTTGGTAGGGCATCTTGCTTTTTGGACGACATCATCTTTCTTGGCCATTCAAAATATGTATTGAGGAGTTTATAAATGGGCTGCCCAATTGCAAATTATGTTCATCAAGTGGGTATGGACCAACAACTGGATATCTAAATCTAAGCTCAAGGCTCACAAATGTTTTTTTTACATAAAAGGTTCATTGTGGATTAATTTTTAAATAATACTGCTAAAGTCAATAACACCCAAAAATTCTAATGAAGGTAACTTCATGACATGCCAATATGATTTTTGTTTATTGAGGAAAATTAACTCACACTCAATGGAGAATGCGGGTTCCTATTCATTTTGTGTCAAAGAATACTACTCAATTATTGTTGAGATATGTTAAGTGTGCCTTGTCCAACTGCCGATTATGTGTGGGGAATGCATGTGCATAGCAAGGGACACAAACTCCCTTGCACACCCTTTCTCTGCACACACTTTATTCATATATGGACACAAAACCGTTCTTGGATTTCAAACAGGAAATGCGCTACGTTTATAACTTCTTTTCTTCATATGACTTCCACATTTTAACCTTTTTCTTTGCATATGTAAACTTGTACCTTGTTTTGTAAGTTTCCACAGTCACATCTACAACCCCACAAGGTTAAAATTCAAAGTGGAAGATACACACAATACTTACAAGGAAATAAATATAATGTCAAATAGGCTTCTCATTTTGTAAATATATATTTTATTGCATTAGGTAGACAAATAGGCATGTTTATTTAAAATGGGCATTCATAATTTTAATAAGAAGAAAGTAAAATAAAGGATGTGTGGAAGTTGTGTATGTGCATGAAAACATGTGTGTGGAGGAAGGAACACATCCTTTCTTCCACACATATCCCTCTTCTACACATATCTTCAGTGGTTCGGAGAAATTGCTATAACGGTTGCAAAGTGTGCATATCTAAGGGTTTAGCTTTCATTGTGTAGAGTGCGAAGGTGAAACTTGCAAAAACGAATGCAGAAACGAAACATTCACAAATAACGACAAAACACAAACCTCGCACAAAGAAGTTGCTACTATGCAAGTATCACCCTTATTCATACGACTTTGAATCCTAATTCCAATACTAATATAAATTTAGTTAAGATAAATTCAATCTTCTAATCCCTGACTTTAAACATCCTAATTAAGAATTTCCATACAATGAAAAAGAAAACATTATTTTATTATTATTATGTCGATAGGTATTTTTATTGTGAGGTTCTATTTACTAACACTATAGAGATTCGTTGTCTGTTATTGTAGAGCTTTAGATGACGTCATGCAAGGTTGTCGCACTCCAGGTCATCATGGATTACAACTACCTTAAAGGAGGAATCTGTAATTATTAGGACACTTATTTTATCTCTTATGAATATTTCCCCCCTACTTATACCTGCTCCGCATTACCTCTAGCTTTTTCCTACTCCCTTTATCAAATACAACAACAATCTCTCGCCCAGGAAGAATCTGTTTATCTATATCATATCTTTCTTCTGCTACGTCTTCAGGATCAAAATACTGCACAAAACAATGAGCCTCTTTGTATAGGACAAAGCAAATAATCAATTAGGATGGTCGAACTAAAATAAAATGACCATAAAATCTGGAAACTCACTTGGATTCAACATCTAGCATCCTACCTAGCTCTCACCACAAATTTCGTGGTTGAGAAACTGGGAAACGGTTATGCATTTGCAAATGATATGACTGAATTTTGCTCTCTTTCTCTACTCGAACAAATTTTAAGACCCCGCAACTATATGGAATTGGAAATTAGAAAATAAATCTCATGAAATCAACTAAATTGATAAAATTAATTGTGAAACCTCTAAAATGTACATTCAGGAGTATAATATATACACTCTCAACGCATTTCCAAGTGAGAAAAAAATGAAATTCAAAGTGTGAGACAACTATATTAGGAAATAAAAAGGATTGGTATTCTTGTATGATTTCTAAACAATAAAACAAAAATGGCAAAAAATATTCAAACATTTCAAGAGAATAAGAAGACCTTGACTCCTTACCTGTTAAAAAAAAAAAATCATGGAATCAAACTGAAGATAACGTCAAAGGAAACTATGATAATCATGGGAAGCTCCAGGAGTCAACAAGTAAATAGATGAAAGTGTTCAGACACAAGCCAATGTATATTGTCAGAGAATTCGAGGTAGATATTGTCATGGGGCCATGATATTTGAGGCAAACCACATTCGTCGTTCTTTGTCTCTTCCTTCTTAGCTCCTTCTATCGCAAGTGAGGAACTCCCCTCTCCAGGATTAGTGAGCTCTCAAGAATGAGGGTCTCAACCTAGAAATAGTGGTTTGCCTTAGCGATTGCCACGAACACCCTAGTGTGACAACTTAGAGCTGGCCCCATGACACTTGGCAGAATTCCTTACATTGATTTGAGTATCTCACTAAAAACATAATGGAGTACTTAAATGGCCATGTTAGGCCAACAAACTATGTATTTTGATTCCTGTCATCTGATGTTTTCTTTTGATAATACAAAGGTACTAATATCAAGAATATCATGTGTGCAACCTTTTCTCTTTATTCGTAATTGTAAAATATCTTTTTCTGACTTTACTAAAAAAAGATTTCTTGTCTTTATGGGAATGGAAGATAAAAGATGTTGACGTTAATATGGTATAATCTAGTAATGGTAATATGCGTAGTTGAGGATGTTGCATGCTTTTTTAATTAAGTGCAACAATTGTTGCGGGATTTCTTTAATGGAAAGGAGCTCAACAAGAGTATCAATGCCGATGAAGTTGTTGCTTATGGTGTTGCGATTCAAGCTATAGTTCTTAGCTAAAAAGGAAATGAGAAGGTGCAAGACTTTATGCTTCTTGATCTCACTCCACTGTCACTTAGAATAGAAACTGTTGGAAGAGTGATGATTGTTTTGATCTCGCATAACACAACGATTCTGGCGAAGAAAGAACAAGTCTTCTCCACATACTCTGACAATCAACCTGGTGTTTAGATTTAAGTATTTGAAGGTGAAAGATCAAGAATGAATGACAACACTCTTTTAGGTAAGTTTGAGTTGTCCAACATTCCTCCTACCCCAAGGGGTGTACCTCAGATCATTGTTTGGTTTGACATTGATGCCAATGGTATCACGAATGTCTCTGTCGAGGATAAACCAATTGGGCAACAGAACAATATTACCATTGCCAATGACAAGAGAAGGATAAGCATGAATGAGATACAAAAGATGGTCCAAAATGCAGAGAAATACAAAGTTGAGGATGCAGAGTTGAAATTGAGGGTAGAAGCCAAGGAACCACTATGCATACAACATGAGGAATAACATCAGTGATGATAAGATTGTGCAGAAGTCGGAATCAACTGACAAGAATAAAATTGAGGATGCATTTGATGGAATTATCAACTGGTTGGCTGGAAACTAGCTGGCTAAGAAGGAAGTGTTTGAGGACAAGTTGAAAGAGCTGGAGTCCACTTGGAATCATATAGTTGCAAAAATGTACTAGGGTGAAGGTAGTGTAGGATTTCCTAGTGCTGATACTTTTGGTGGAGATTCTAGAGCCGACGACGAGTGCGCAAGTGGCCCTGGTGCCAAGATTGAGGAAGTGGATTAGAAATATTTCTTCATTACCTTTTATGTGTTTTTGTTATTTCATTTGAATTGCTCGAGCTGGAATTTCTGAAATTTAAAATATAACCATTTTTGTCAAACTCAGGGTTGTTTTTTCTTTGTAGTATGCAGTGTTTTGAACTCTTTCATGCATAAAGTTGTTAAACCTTATATTTTAACTGAAAGTGTTTTGTCATTTGAGAATATCTAGAAATATGATGCACCCAGAGACAAACACTTGATTAATCCGAATTTTTAGATTATTCCACCGCATTTATTACTTTTTATTAAATTTTCACAACAATCGTTCAATATTTAATTAAATGGAAACTTTATTCTACCTATATCGATTGCCTTCGCCCCATATTCGTTTAATGGATAGGATATAACCCAATTAAACTAGATGTGTGTGCTTCAATTAAAACTATTATATATAATAATCACGCTTATGATGTTATATATACATTTTTATACTTATTAATTATTACATATCCATTTTTATACTTATTAACTCTTACTAAAAGAGAAAATATAAAATTACACAATCAATTTAATAATAGAGTATGCCCTAAAACTGCTTCTGCTTAGTTAAGAGCTCATCTTCCTTAGACGTAACGAAACAGGTTAATGACCCAAGACCTAGAGGCATCTGGCAGTAGTGAAAGCCTGCCCCTTATGAACCACTAACAGGTTATTCCAGGTGGTGTGGTTTTCCTTGATTAACGGTGATGAGTCAGCTTGCATTCACGGTTTGCAACTAGAGATGGTTGTCCTCACTGCTGGTTTGACAACTAAGTTATGATAGGTTTTCCCACCTGTAACAAAAAAAAAAGAAAAAAGAAAAAGAAGAAAGAAGAAAACATTGTGGACATGTATAAATGTTGTGAACATGCACTTTCAAAGATTACATCAACCAAAGCAATGACTTACATTTTCATAAAGGCAATTGAGAAGGAAGAAGGGAAAACTTACGAGAGTTTGTTAAGTTATGAGGGGACAAGATGAATATATATAGTCTGGCTCTATGATATATTTTAATTGTGATTTCAAAAAAATGCGGGTGTAGTTATGGGATTTGACATGTCCAGTTAATCATATATATTCCAAACTATTGCTTATATGCAATAAAGGGTTTGTCAAAGTGAGCATGAAATTGATTTCAATAACCCCTAAATTTATAGAAATATATCAATGTCTTTCCCTTCCAACTAGTGGATCAACAAGAAGAAATAATGTTAAACAAAATCCTTCGTAGATATCTAGCTTGTATCTTTGTACAACAAAGCAAAGCCCCTCATTATTAGTCAAAGTTTGAAGAGACCAACACTAATCTTAAATAAGGGAGGTCTTAAATTAAGGAAGGAAAGAAGAAGTCTTTTAAATTATGGAAGGAAATAAAAAATATTAAAACAGGTTAGTGGATAAACAAGGCATGTACTAATCAAAATAATTAAGAATGAGTAATGGAAATGGTATGAGAAAGTTTATTTAGGTATACTATTTAGAGGTGCTATATAAAAGTTATGTATGTTTATTTGATATTGTTAATGTATATTTGTTTAGAAATTGTGTATGCTAATTTCTTAATTTTGGAGTGTCAAGAGGGATCAAATCTCTTAAAATACAAATTTATTTTTTGAGTGCAAAACTTGAGAAAAGATTTGCACCTCTAGAGATTTGATTCCTTTTTATTCTTCTTGGCCTTTGATAGATCCTAAGTTAAGACAGATCTATATTGGTTATTAATAAATAGATAATGTTTATTTTACCATAAATGTGTTGTTAATTTTCTTCAATTAGTTATGACATACAATGTAAACTAGCCTATATTGATATGAGCTTTATATTACAATGAAAATATTATAATTGCTTCTATATTCAAATATAAATACACTTTAAGCCATTCATTGAGATGGGTGCACATGACCTTGCCAAAGTTTTCATCAAGATTAAAGTTGGGGTTGCCACAACACCAACTAGGGAGAAAATTGAACAGTCCATGACACTCCACACTTATATCAAGCATGGCATGTCATCTTGGTTGTGTGAGCAAGCGAGGGGACATTTCCATGCATGAACTACATGGATGACTCATGAGGAGGATTTGGGACACTTGTTAGTTAAGTGGGTGTCTTGGTTAGTATATGAGCATTTAGACAGGCACATGGTACACATGGACGCGTTGAATTTTGTGGATGGCATGCACAATGAGTGCAACAAGCCCATCACATCATGGTTGTCAGCAACCCATGGGTTACATGACATTGACACATTTCTGAGGTGGTTGGATTGGTTTTGTGGGTTGGAGTGAATAGAAAAGGAATGAACACAACATATCATGCGCGTGTTCGAAATGTAGGAGCACACAAGGGAAAGTTGGCTCAATACGTATTACAAGAGATTGGGCAAGTGCACACATTTGCAAGATGTTAGATAGGGAAGCCCACAAAAAAATGGGGTTTCCTCATAAAGAGGCATGATGAAATGGGTTGATCTGAGTTTGAACAAGGAGACATAACCAATCATTAAGAAGATGGAGTGCACTTATAGATATATCACACAATGAGTCGAATAAGGGGAGAAAATCACAAGCAACAAACAAATAAGAGCAAGTCACAAGGAGTAAGTGAACAAGAGCAAAAGAAAGACATAACATGATACTGGTGTAAATTATACCATAAGGGATAATGTAGGTCGTAGCAAGTAGTGGATCACATGAAGCAACAAAACAAATGGGAGATGCATGGTACGATGGTTGTATGTGGTGTACATTTTCCAAGTCATGTGAATTGGGAATGTGTGCACCAGAGAACTGCTTGACTTTGTCCTTTGGCACGATCATGTATACCGTTTCCTCATTGTATTTCTTGCATTAGGTTGTTACGCCTAGGGTTGTAAACACCTTGTAACTATTGTATATGGGTGTTGGGCCAAGAAGCATCACCCACACAAAAGTTACTTGTGTTCAAGGTGTTGTGTTGGACAGTTTGCATTGGCATGATTAATTGATTAAGTGTAAAATTATTGCAAACAATACTTAATTTAACAACAAAAGTAAAGAAGTAGGCATAGTACAAGCAAAGTATAGTCGGGTTTCTCCCACCACTAAGATGAAAGGTGTTAGTGTTGCGTGCTAAAGGTCAATAGAGCACACATATTTGTGTTGAAAAGTGTGCAACAAGAAATGCTTGTTGAGAATGCAACAAGATGATGGAGCTTAGTGGAAAGGAGTCGCCTTCACTAAGTGGGCCCGCAGGCTATTTTTGGCGCAAGTCTATTTTTAGACATATGGATCATGTCTATGGATTGCAGGTTGCTGTTTATGGATGATTGATCAAGTTGGAAAAAATAGATGGACTTCTATTTTTAGACCACAGCGGAGTGACACCACAGCGGAGTGACTGCTCAGTCTAAATATAGAACAGTCAAATATTATTAGCTCATAATAATATTTAGACTATAAACTTTGTCTTATTCTCTTGGAGCACTTCAGGATGAGCTACGGATGTGGTACATGCAGATCCCAGAAGGAAATACGTGGTTACCTATGGGATGACTAATATTTGCATGCAGGACTTCAGTTAGAACTCAAGTGAGTTGAGTTTAGTGGACTGGAGGTACAGTTGATGGAGTTGTGTTCAGTTTAGCTTTGTTAAACTGGTTGTATTTAGTCTAACTGGCAAATAGACTAGAGATGAGTTGGGTGAATTAGTTATTAATTAATTCACAAGTTATTAACTCATAATACAACTAATGAATACATCAGTTAACTCAGTTGCATGTCAGTGCATGTTCAGTTCAGCAGGGACAGGTGTTAGAGAATCAGATTGCTATCAGTTGTGGCTATAGTTGTGCATCAGATCTTGCACAATCAAGGGATTGAGTATGCCAATGAGT
>APFE030477469.1:0-24378 GCA_000404065.3 Pinus taeda | reverse complement strand
AAGAAGAAGTGGCAAAACTCTATCAAGAAGGAGAGGAAATCGAGCGCAAGATTCAGGTTGGCCCTCTTGGTTCTCCTCTCATCTATTTTCATAAAAGGAATCAATAGTAGACTTTGATTGTTTGTTTCTAAGATAGCCACCCATCTTAGTGGGAATAGCAGCATCTGAGTGGACACTATTCCTGTATAACAAAGTGGGCGAAAAAGTTTGCTTACATTTGGAGAATGAGCATCTCGTTAGGGCCCACCGCAATCTTCCCCAATCTGATATGGGTCTTAAACCATCACTAAGGTTGTCAGAGATAATTCTTTCGATCTAAGCATTCCCCCATTCCTTGGCCTGCACCCAGTGTTTAATATGGATTATCTTTAGCCATACTTTCCACCATTACTCAACACATCAAACATTGCAGAACAACTCACACCAACAAAGATAAACCCATATTGCATGGAACATGCCACAATTGATCGGATCATGGACATGAATATCAAGAACACTCGCCACTAGAAGATCCAATTGTATCACGTTGTCAAAGCTGGCTAACTCCTACACCAAAGAAAGTGGCTTAACAGAGACCAAGTTCAGTAGAAGTTTCCCCATCTCATGGGAGAACAAATGCAATGGGGAACATTGCTTCCTATGGGGGGAGGATTGATCGAGGTAGATATTGGTGCCCACACTCCTATTCCACTTGGACCCCCACCATTGTACCTTTATTTCTTTTCATTTTCCGTAATTGTAGCACAATTTACTAATTTCTGAAGTTTTTTGGGTCCTAAACTTCCAAAGCCATTTTGAGGCCCCATTAAGGGATTTTTGAGGTCTAAAACGGGCCTCCTAAGGAAATTATAAAATAATAGTGGAAACAATAAAAGAAGATTAGATTACATCATCAAAATTTAGAGGGAAAAACGAAAAAACTATTTTTTCAACTCGTATTTTCAACTTATCTCCCTATGGGTTTACCCAAATTTCGAGTGACAACACTCATTGGATGCAAAATTTGATTCCTTATCCAAGGAGTACCCATGTTACATACTTTCGATGGACCATGCTACATGAAAAAAGATAAATACATGAAAAGCTAATTGCAATCACATTTTTTCTGTATTTATCATTTTTCGTGTAGGAGGGTCCAACGAAAGTATGCAAAATGGGTACTCCTTGCATGATGAATTAAATTTTGCATCCAACGAGTACTCCTACTCAAAATTTGAGTAAAACCTTAGGGAGATAAGTTGAAAATAAGAGTCAAAAAAGTAGTTTTATTATTTATTATTTTATTTTTTATTTAACTTTTTTATTCCAAAAATGGTAAATCATCCCCCATGGTTGACATCATAATCTTCAATCCTATTGATTCTTATAAATTTCATTTTGGTTATACAATTTTCTTAGGAGGCCCATTTTAGACCTCAAAATTCCCTAATGCTATACGACATTTTTTAGAAAACATGAATTTGCAGTCAAAATTTGTAGTCCTTGGATAGATCTTTCTAGTGAGGTGTCGTGCACGTCAAATGGAGATCGTATGCCAAAGTTATGACCTGGGAAGTTGATGTACCAATTACCCCAACAAGACCCATAACTTTGGCACTTCATCTCCTAGGGTTAGGTTTTTGGATGTTTAAGGTTTTCCAATGTTTCTCAATAATAAATATTCCTTCGAGCCTCATTGTAACACAGTTTAGAGGAATGTAGCCGACAGATCTCTTCTCAGAGATAAGCTACCATCTCCCAAGCTAGTTTACTTCCATTCTGTATGTAAGCATCTTTCAATTCTTTGATATTAATGAAATGAAGATTTATTTCTTCTGCATCTCTGTGTTTACATTTATATATGTATTTTGTTTTGTTCTTGCATAAGTTCAAACCAATGGTATCAAATTAATCTTTTTTTTCTTTGTTTTTCTTTACATGTCCCCAACAAGGTTGGCATATAAGGAGTTAGCGCTTGAATTAGTTGAATCTTTGCAAGACCAGCCTCACAAACACCGACAGTCCCCATGGGGGAAGAAAATAAAGACGAGCAAGCATGAGATCCTTTCAAAATATTGTGTGAAGAATCCCTTGAACGATAAAGGATCGTGATGATGGAAAACTTTGCCCAAATCCTTCAGCAGATGCTAACAATCGATGCATCTTCAACCGACAACCACGCTGGAGGCACCACTCGTATCAAGGTACATGTCAATATTAACATCCCCATATTTGAAGGCCAGATAGTTGCAAACGTCCTAAATAGATGGTTAAATTTGTTCAAATGATATTTTTTGTTTTATTATTTTTCCAGTAAGGAAAAGATTACTTTTTCACTTCCCAAAGTTGCCTCCCATGTCAATGATTGGTGGGAAACCTATTGTGAACAAAGCGATGAAGAAGAACCCTCCATTAGAGGAAATTTCATCCTAAAAGTGGCCATGAAATTTTCATGTAATTTCCATATCATAATATGTAGACCAATCAAAATATTTTAAATTTAAAAATAGGTATATGTAAATATTCTGGAGGGAAAAGAAGAAAAACTACTTTTTTTAATTGTATTTTTGGCATATCTCCTTATAGGTTCACTCAAATTTAAAGTGTAGACACTCGTTGCATGAATAATTAAATTCTGCATCTAACGAGTACCCATTATGCATACTTTTGAGAAGACCAACATTGCTAAAAATTGAAGATACATTAAAAAATCATGTTCAACACATTTTTTAATGTATCTTCAATTTTTAGAAATGTGGATCTTCTCAAACGTATGAATAATGGGTACTCCTTGGATGCAGAATTTAATTCTACATCCAACGAGTGTCTACACTTGAAATTTGAGTGAAACTATAAGGAGATTAACCAAAAATACAATTAAAAAAAAAAAATAGTTTTTTCTTTTCCCTCCAAAATTCTTAACTATTATTTTATTATTTTAACTGTTATTTTATTATTTTTCCTTAGGAGGCCACTTTTAGACTGAATTTCCTCTAATTACTATTTTAAGCCACACCTGCTTGGAATTCTTTCTGAGACACCATTGACGAACAGTACATGCAATGGACTATGCTACAGTAGCAACGAGATCAAGATGTGCATGAGATGACAAATCATTTCCATTCATTGCACTCAAAGTTGGGTATCGAATATTCTGAGAAACATCTAGTGCTCAAGTATCGCATATGTTTGCATGAATACATTCAAGAGGAAATGGAGTTCCTAGACATCTTCTCGCTTGTTTTAGCATGCCGATATGATACCAAGATTGAGCATAAATTCAAGCAGAAGAGGCGATACTTTGGATCTACGAACTCAAAGTAGAGCGAAGGATAGACTCAGGTCGCGACCCCCAGGAAAAATCCTTGAAGCCAGAAGCCAAGAATAATGGGAAGGAAAATAAACACACCAACAAGTGGTGTCAGTTCCATAAAACTCCCACTCACAACACAAATGAATGTCCAGTGAAGAAGGCATTGGTGGTCGAGCTAAAAGACTCATAGATGAATGCATGCTCTGATTTTGAACCAGAACCGACTAGGGAAAGTAGATTATTAACATTGAACCCACTGTGATGGTAGCCACCACCAAGCTCCAAAAGGAGGAACCTAAGGATCTAGAGGAGGGGTAGAACCTCTTCCACTCATAGATGTGGGTAAAGGGTTCGTTGGTGTAGTTCATCATTGATAGCGTGAGCTAGAAGAATCATATCTCGGTCGAGGTCACTAAGAGATTGAAGTTTCCAACAATGGTACAAGCATAGTCGTACACCATCGAGTGGTTCCACCAAGGGTGAGATCTACTTGTTAGCTAGCAGTGTTGCCTCCCTTATAGCATCAAACCCTTTGCAGATGAGGTATTATGCGATGTTTCCCTATTGAAGTCTGTGATGTTTTATTATATCAGCCATGCCTATGGAAGCATCATGTTGTATATGAATCTACACCTCGGTCTATTATTATTACTTTATATCAAAAATTGTACAGGATTCCAGAGGCAGCATCGCCTACCACCTTTTCTTTGATCTCTACTAAACAATGCAGTAAGATCGTTTACGAGACCGAGAAATTTGTCTTCCTTATGATTATCCCTCATAGCAAGAGGAAGACTGTGACCACATCCACAGCCTCTATATAGGCCTCCTTCACATGGCAAAAGCAGATGGCCAAAGTCATGGAGGAGTACAAGGACATCTTCACCTCACCCACAGGGATACCCCTATACTGTCAGGTCAAGCACTCCATCCATCTAATCCCGAGTGTGCAACTATCCAAAGAACCAATCTACCGATGCTCTATTCTAGATAATGATAAAATCAAGAGGCAGATTCAGGAGTTTTTATAGAAAGGGCACATCAATCCAAGTTCATCACCTTGTGGGAGCTTGATCATGTTGCTACAGAAGAATGACGGAACCTAGAAGCTTTGTATTGACTATCAAGTGTTGAATAAGATCATTGTCTAGAATAGGTATCTAATCCCATGGATTGATGACCTTTTGGACCAACTCGGGGAGGAGAATATTTCAGCAATATTTACTTGAAGTTCGATTATCACGACGTACCAATTGAACACTCTTATGTGTGGAAGATTGCCTTCAAATACAAGGAGGTCCTTTTCGAATGGTTAGTCATCCTTTTTGGTTAACGAATGCCCCCACAACCTTCATGTGGTTGATGGATGAAAAATTGTGTCCCTTCACTAACTCATTCGTGGTATTGTAGGTGGGAAACATCCTTATCTTTAGCCAAAGTTGGTAAGAGCACATACACTATGTTAGAGCCTAGATTTACCTCAGGCGGAAAAGGTAAGATTCTAGGTCCACATCAAACCACGCTCAGCCTTATAGCTAGCCCTACGAGGACAGGAGAGGGCTCTCTCCAGGTCAATCTCAGGAAAAGATAATCAGATGGGGCTTGAGATGACTGATTTTACAACTAATATTAGGCTAGGTATGAAGTGTAAGGATTTAATTTGATTTTTTTGGGGTTTTTTTGGTTGAAAAAAGGGAAAGGCAAATTTGGATCCGGGGATGAGGCCAAATTTTTGCAAAGTTCCAGTTGGGGCAAGGTAGGCAGTAGTTTTGATGCTTTAGATTAAATGAATGGATAGGAAAGACTACTGAAGAGCTGAAGAAGACAAGAGGCTGCAAGAATCCTCTCCAAATAGATGAAAACATGTAAAACTAAACAAATTTTAGGGCAGAGCACCACAAGCTAATGAATTCTACCTTTGTCACTCAATTTGTTTAATTTCAGAAGCAAAGAGAAGGGAAATGGAATACATAAAATATCAATGAACTTACAATTACATGAAGAAAAACACCATCAAAACACAAAGCCACATGGATCCCAACAAGTGTTGCAAAACCCTGGTCTTTCCTTTGCCAAAAATACATAAATCAAATGTACAATGAGGTGCCAAGCAATCCCAAGTGTCTAACCCTAAAAATGACTGAGAAATTACATGATATAAACAAGCCTAACTCCTTCCCATGCCTCTAGGGGTCGAGCTCATCATTCTAGGAGCTATTTCAACCATATCTAAACAAGGAGCTGAAAAATAGGCAAAGAAACAACTTGCCTCTATATGCTAGGAAACTTATTCATTCACTCACATTTCACCTTTTAGTGAATGAATCTAATAAAAAAAAGTAAAAATGTGCCAAAATTACAACATGGTCATGAAATTACATTAATTTAAATCAAGAGTGACATCAAAAAGTGAAACTAGTCAAAACTGGCTGAAATTCTGAGTTGAAGAGTGAAAAATAGGCCAAAATTCTCTATGCATCGCGCCCAAAATCTCTATGCATAGTGCAACTTTGGAGCTGATTTTGAGGCCCTTATAAAAGTTCAAATTGAGCTCATGATAGCTCGTTGGAAATCCCTTCCTGTCTACGTTTCAACCCAAGTGGAATTTCTAGATTTGGTGTCCATTTGCTCCTCCAAATATCCAATCTCCGAAAGACTACTTCCTGTGTGTCAAAATAGGGGCAGTGAGGTCATTTTTGAGTGTTTTTTGACCTTTTGAGGGCTCAAAACCTGCCCAAATTTCTTGGCCATAAGTAGGAAAGCATAATTTATCATGACAAATCCATAAATGTAAAGATTTTTTGATTTGGAGCCCTCTAGCAAAAGCAAGTGCCACGTGGCGCGGCGCATAGGGAGGAAAACCCTGTTTTTGTGCAAAAAAATTCCAAAATGCAAAAATTTCTCCAAATTTCTTGAAATTTGGGCTGGACCTTCTTCATCAAGAGCTATGTTGAGCCAAGGATGCCTCGGCCAATATCCGAAGTCGATCATGCTCCTTTTGCCTCTTTTGCCTCTTTGATGCCTTCTTTAATTTTGCCTTTAAATTCCTTATTCGTGCTTTGCAAACTTTATTCCTTACCATGTAATGAAAAGCCATGTGTCTCAGAAATGGCTTCTCCTTGTCAGCCTTGTTCAGCGGTCTCTCTAAGTGGATTTTGGCTCTTTCAAGCCAAGACTTTCAATCATCATTAATCTCTTGCTCCAATGAAGTGAATTCAATGCTCCTCCTTTGGGAAGCTTGGCGATTCTCCCGAATGTTTTGTAACTCCATGACTGCTTGTTGATCTTCAAGCTGCTTATTTCTCTACTCCAAGTATTTTATAATCCACTTATCCCTCTCCAAGTTGAGGGACAAGGCTTTGATCTTTGTCTGCTGCTCCTGGATGATCTTTCTAAGATTTGCACTTTGCAGGCCCATGCCTATATCATCATCCTGAATAAGAATAAAATCTCGCTCACCTGAAGGCCCCTCGTCCTGCATTAGCCTCTTGTCTTTATCCTGAATCTATGGTGCTGATGTCGGAAGCGAGGCCCCTTCCACCCCAGGTGGAGATAACACTCGCTTTGTTTCCGCGAACAACTGCCTAGTGCCCTTTCGATAAGTGATAAATATCGGCACAGTAGCAATGTGTGTCTCATGACCTTCATGATGATCAGAAGGTTTACCTTTCTCATGCAAAGTCTCTGAAGGTCCCTAAGAAGCTCTGAAAAACTCATGAGAGATGAAATCATCCCAAGTGATGCCCTGTAGCCAACCTGATGAACAACCACAATTTTTATAAGAGCAAAATGATAAATACTGTTAAATTGTTGTTTTAGGGTCTTGTGTTGCACTAGAGTGGTCATCCTTTCGATATTTCGGCACATGAAATAAGGAATTTTCATCATCCGTACCTGGGTAAAATGCATGAGCAGCCTAATATGATAAGCATACAAGCGGGAGAACCGGCCCTCATAGCTGAAATACTTCATGATCAATTTCATTAAAGGAGCATATTCATCTCTGAGGTACCGAAAAGGAAACACTCTCTTGAGCTGTCTCAGGAAGCCGGGCTTAATATAAGGTTCATAATGTTGGCAATCAATTTTCTGCCTCTTGTTCCATGGCTCTCCAATGTTGGGAATACCGGTTGCTAATGAAATGGACTCTGGTGTTAGTGTGAAAGTGACACCAGCTAGAATGGCCTGATCACCATGTAAATGCAGTACAAACAAGCGAGCCAACTCATGATGAAACTGAATACTAGCAACCTTCTCACAGAATTCATAACATGACTGATATTGGAAACAAGAAATGGCAAGAGGGCAGGCCTGCAATTCAGTCAGGGTGATTGGTTCTTCTTTGATATGTTTTCCCCCTCTATGAGGCCTCCTGGGTGCATGTCCTTCTGCAGGTGAGTCACTTTGGGTCTCCACTTCATAATCAGATGAAGGATTAGATGCCATGACTACTGGTGGAAAAATTGTCCTGAAGAGATGGGTGCTGATGTGTCAAACTGTGTTGGACTGCCTTTTGGTGATGTGCTTGACCTCTGCCACCAAAGGAAAATAGTGAAACGAGGGAGTATAAGGGGAGGGAAAAATAGTGGGAATTTTGGGACTATTGGGATAGATGTAGTTAGGGAAATATGGGATGTTATGGGAGTTTTTGTATAGGGTTAGGGTTTGGGGATTTTACATTAGGAAATTTGGGAAAGGGAACTTGGGATAGGGGATGAGTGAATTTAGGGGGTAGTGGAACTTAGGGAACAATGAAATTAAGGGATAAATGGGATAAGGGAATGGTGAAGGAATGAAAGATTTCGCAACAAAATGATTTTCCAAACCCTAGGCAGCGAGTTTCTTGGAATTTCAAATGGTAGGGTTTGATGTTTTGTTTTAACCATTAGCATTCATCAACCACCATACCATAAGCACAAACTTGGATGAAACACAATGATGGAGGCTCTACCTAGCAAATTCGTGCGAGTTTTTGGCGATTTGGAGCAAATGTTAGCAGTTTCAGGCCTTTGGTTGTATGCGTCGCGCAGCACACCCAATGCATCGCGCCTCACCAATGCGTCGCACCTGTGAAAAAATACACTGAGCGTTCACGCCCAGTGCGTCGCACCGCACCACCAATGCGTCGCGCCTCATGCCCAGTGCACCACGCCGGTCGATTTTTGCCAAATTCACTCAACTTACCACTCACTTACTAAAATTGCTCTATGTTGCTTCTCTTTTACAAATGCTCTTTTCATATGAAGGCATTGCTTATAAACAAAGAGATTTTGAGATTTTAGCTCATGAAACCCACTTTCCTAATGTTTTTGCTTTGGCACTTTTCCCTTTCTAGTACAAACTCTGTTTTCATTGTTTCCTTTGATTTTTTACTGAAATGATGAACCTCTTGGCAATTTTTTGCAAGGATGATGGCATTGGATTTCGGAAAAGGATGACCAGGGCTGCACTAAAGAAGTGTAGAACTTGAAAAACCTTCAAAATTACATATTTATTACAAAAAATAAATTTGACGATTTCTTCTTCAATACAGAGTTTTGAAGAAGAATCACTCTCAAGCATTATTGATAGTTGAAAACTTATTAGGAACACCCTCATGTGCCTGTTGACATTATTGGACACTTTGAAGACAAAATTTGCGAAACCTTAGACCTAATGACTGACATGAATCTCGGCTGACCAAAAGACCATCCATAATGACTGTAAAATTGATTTTGATGGACTGTGATGATCAGACACGAACCAGCAGGAACATGACATGAGGGAAGTATGGAGACAAGGCCCTTCCATCAGAAGATCGATTCTCCTAATGGAATGCAGATGATTGAGCTGAATGAGACACCTAAAATGAAATGCAACAAAAGAGGTTTTGATCTCTAACGGAGGGCTAAGCAGACAGACTCTAACACACCATATTCGAAAGGTCCTCCAAACCCTCCAACAACACAAATTGTGTGCCAATTTGGAGAAATTCACTTTTGGTATGAGCCAAGTTCAATATATGGGATACATCATTGTTGAGCGGGGTGTGCATGTGGACCCATCCATGATACAAGTTATTTAGGATTGGCCAACCCCAACCACTCTAACAGAGCTTCGCAGCTTTTTGGGCCTTGCCAATTTCAATCACAGGTTCGTGTTGGGATTCTCTCATATCTCTTGGCATTTGATTCAAGTCACCAAGGGTGCAGTGAAATAAATTTTCTTTTGCTCTGAATCCCAACATAAGGTGTTTTTTGAGTTGAAGCATCACCTCTAATTTGCACCAATGCTCACATTACCATACCTGCAACAACCATTTGAAATTGATACATATGTCTCTGACTATGTTGTTGGTGTAGTTCTTACCCAACAGGGGAATCTGATGGAATATTTACAATCAGACACTTTCAGATATAGTCTGAAAGTATCCCACCTATGACAAAGAGATGTATTCCATTGTGCAGGCCTGCCGAAAATGGAAGCATTACATTATGGGGAAGGAAATTGTCATCCACATAGATCACCGACCCCTACATTTCATACAGACACAAGGAAAGTTGTAGAACAATTGCCATTAGAAAAGGTCCACATATATGAAGTTGTTCTATTTGAACATTAAGTACAAGAAGGGAAGTACCAATAATGTTGCAGACTGCCTTAGCCGACCGTCAGGTATGGCGCTGACCACTGTGCTCGACTCTTGTGGGAACAAGACTTTGTGATGGTTGCATCTTTACAAGAGTGAACCAGAATTCAGCACTGCATACCAAATTCTCTTGGAATTTAAGCAAGTTCCATACTTTCACCTACAATATGCATTGTTATGCCACCTAGGGAACCTTTGTGTTCCTTCAAGCGAGTGTGCCAAGATTATTTTGGCATCGCACTGCAATATGGTCATTGAACATTTTGGCGTAGAAAAGATAGTGGAAATGTCGCAGAATTATTTTTATTGGCCAACCCTTCGACAATATGTTGGGAAATACATAAGATCCTTCACTTCCTGTGCCACCAAACCCACAATCAGAAATCAAGGCTTGTATACTCCTTTAACCACTCTTATTCGGCCCTAGGAATCTATCTATATGGATTACATGTCAGGCCTTCTTTCTACCATGCATGGAAATGACTGTGTTTTCATCGTCGTCAACAGATTCTCTAAGGTGGTCATTCTAGCGACCCGCAAGAAGAATATCACAGTAGAAGCCATTGCCAAACTCTTCTTTGAACAATTATGGGTACACTTTTGGATCCCACAGTCCATTATCTCAGATTGGGATAGCAAGTTCCTAAGTACATTTTGGTCAAGCCTTTGGTCATTGTTGGATACCAAACTCACTAATTCCAGAGCCTTCCACCCCCAAATTGATGGCCAAATAGAGTTAGTCAATAGGATAATTGTGCACATTCTGTGCATGTACAACTTGAAGCATCCACACACATGGGATGATATCATTCCCATCAATGTATCCATACCACTTGTAGCTACTGAGGCAAATTCGGCTCATGTCTAGCCTGAAGCTAATAAAACTATCAGCTTCATTGAATGCATTTAGCACATTCTTCAGCAGGTCCATGACATATTGCACAAAGAAAATGCTAATTACAAACAGTGTCATTATCAACATAGGGTGTCACACAAGTTCCAGTGGGCGACAAAGTTTGGTTACATTTGCTGAAGGAGTGCTTCTCTAAGGCCCACCACAAGCTTTTTCCGCTCTGATATGGACCTTACACCATCACTAAGGTTTTTAGAGAAAATTATTTCGAGCTCAACATTCCCCCATTCCTTGGACTGCACCCAATGTTCAATGTGGACTGTCTTCATCCATACTTTCCACCATTACAAGACACATCAGAATTGTAGAAAAACTCACACCAACAGAGCTAAACCAAGACTACATGGAATAGGCCACAACTAATCAGATCATGGACATGAGGATCAAGAACACTTGCCAACAGAATATCCAACTATATTAGGTTGTCAAATTTGGCCAACTTTTGCACTAAGGCAAGTGGTTTATCAAGGACCAAGTTCAACAGAAGTTTCCCCATCTCATGGAGGCACTAAATGTAATGAGGAGCATTTCTTCCTAATTGGGGAGGACTGATCCAAGTGGATATTGGTGGCCACCCATCTATTCCACTTGGACCCCAAAAATTGTACCATTATTTATTTTTAGTTTCCATAATTGTAGCACAATTTACTATTTTTGGCAAATTTTTGGGTCTTGAACTTCTGGAACCATTTTGAGGCCCTAAACGATGTTTTTTTTCTTTTTTTTAAACGAGAAAATGTGCACCCTTGACTCAATTTTGTAGTCAAAAGTTTTATTCCTTGGATATATATTTCTAGCTAGGAATCGTGCACATGAAACGGAGCTCGTATGCCAAAGTTATGACCTTGTGAAGTTGATGTACCAATTTACCCCAATGGGGCCCACAATTTTGGTGCTTCATCTCCTAGGGTTAGGTTTTTGGATGTTTATGGTTTTCCATTGTTTCTCAATAATAAATAGATCTTCGAGCCTCATTGTAACATAGTTCAGAGGCATGTAGTTGCCACATATCTTCTCAAAGATAAGCTACCATCGTCTGAGCTAGTTTACTTCCATTCTATATGTAAGCATCTTTTAGTTCTTTGATATTAATGAAATAAAAATTTATTTCTATTGAATCTTTGTTCTTATGTTTAGATCTGTATTTTATTTTGTTCTTGCATAAGTCTGGATCAATCCCCATATATGCACATTTTTTCTACAATTGAATATGGGAATTCTAAAACTCTATGAACCTTCTATGTTCAATCAGGAAACTAATAAGTGTTGTATAACATAAAGGAATTTGCAATAGAATCTCAGATAGAACTCATAAAGATATGATCTTGCATAAGAAGACAAAAACAACCAAATGGGTGCAACATGAACTCCAATAAGTTGGGTTGAAAGGGAAAATTCAAATATTGGACCTGTATGAAAGGGAGAGTTCCCCTCCTCATTGTATTGTTTATTGTTCCATGCTCAAGTAGAGCATCTAGGAGTGGGATATTGAAGTCGAACATAGGAAATGGAAAATTATGTAATAGCCATACAAGCCACAATGTCCATGAAATATCCATTGTGAATGTGCTTTCTTTGTATTTGTATTTCATAATTGATGAGAAAATAGCAAGCCAAGGCCTCAATGTCTACCTAGCCTTTTATAATATTGGGTTTCTGAGACTACATTGTATTCATTGCATGGATAACATTTTATTTGATTCACTTATTTCATTGTAGTTACAATTTAATTTAGTATCATGTGCCAAGCTAATAATATTAAATTTGAAATATAAGTAAAATATTGCATAATACGAGATTGTGGGATATTGTAAGATTTATTGTGGTGAACCATTCCAGTGAAATATCCATAATGATTTACATATCAAAGTAAATTTTTATTTATTTCTAATAGTTCAAACTTCTTTTCTACAATCATTTTTATGCTATATTATTATTTACAATGATAGTTCTTTTATTTTGTTTTTAAAGATGCTACACCTTCCAACTTTGGGCTATTAATGAAAATTACTTCTAGCAACACATCCCAGCATAGAGCCTTATTCAATTCTCACATGGAGTTATATCTATGTTAAATCTTTTTTTTTAATGTTACTTTCAATATTCTTTTGCATTAAAGTTTATATTGACATCATTATCTTTCTCTCCTAAATTTATAGTATGTAATAAATTCACACCACTTGATGGAAGTATAAAAGTATAAAAGATGTCATATAGCACTACTAAATTAGGCCACAAAAAATAATAAAGTAACATTAGCATAGTGTGCCCAAGTTTAAGATTCCAATCAAAATCAACTAGGATTTGAACAATGTGTCCATACAAACTTGATGTGGTTAAACATGGAACTTGCAATATGCATCGAAGGCTTGAAATCAAATTATTGTTAAGCCATAAGCTTGTGTTCCTTAACATTGTTCTTTACTACTTAATTGCCCATTTTTGAGGGTTCACTAGCATCCTATTAATCTTGCAAACAAATTAAGGTCTATGAAGACATTAATAATTTAATAGCCTATCATGTCATGTTTGTAACAGGCTCGAGTTAAAAGTTCATGTAATAAATGTTAATTAAGGAAAAATAAGACCAAGGTCAAGGGACACTTATTCCAAGCTAAATGTTGGGAAAGACATCCAAGGGTAGGTGTTCATTTGGTTTATTATGGCTATTGAAATTGGCAAAGGAAATGGAAAAGGATTTGAAAAGGAAAAGAGGCATTAATTGGCATATTATTTATGAAAATATAGGAAATAAGGAGAGAAGGGAGGTGAAAGGTCATAGGTTGCATGTGATGAGAAAAATGAAGGAAAATAAGGAGAAAATGAAGAAATTAGAGGCATCAAGAATAAAACGACATCAAAGCATTGGTTGGTATCTTTTTGTCAGTGGGTTTTCAGAATTGGTTTCAAATAGGAGAAGAGTACCAAGAGGAGAAGGAAAGCAAGCAAGAAAAGGAAGGGCAAGGAAAGAAAAGGAAAGCAAGGAAATGTTGGATTAGGTAGATTCATCAGCTTGCAGGTAACAAATTTCATGAATGGTTTCCTAGTTGGTTTTGGCATGCATGTGCGTATTTTGGTTTCTTTGTTGTCGATGGCATGGATATTGTTGAGTTTTGATAGTGGTTTTATTCTTTCCTTGCCATTTATGGATATCCATGGCGTGATGGGATTCCTTCTTAGTTGAGCTATGTATTTTCAGAAGGTTTCAGATCCAGGTGAGGTAGTCTCAGGAAAATCTTAAGGGTTGGGGTGGATATGGTTTTCTCTAGGAATCCCTCAACAGGTGGGTGGAGACAGGAAAATTCCTCAAGGGATGGTGAAGGAATTATCAGGCATCCAAGCTCGTTTTGATTTTTCGATCTCGAGACCGGTTTAGGTGAGATCACAGTATGGTGAGGGTGTGGGTGGTTTAACCTCTAGATCCCCTTGGTTTTTTATGGATTGGTTTATTCCATGAGATCCCACATTCATGCTTGGAATATGGCATGGGGGTGATAGGCTAAAAGAATATTTTGGTTCATCCCAATCTATGGTCGGGTGGTATATGGAATTCCCTAACTTATTTGTATTTTTTATATGGTTAATAAGAGTTAAGTCCCTCTTGTTTTGATGAGTAAATGCACTTGTTATTATGTGGCTTAAATGGTTGTTCTATAATTGTTATTTATCTGGTGATATGTTGGTTATAAGCATGGTTAATTAACAGATCTAAGTATGGAACTTATAGCATTTCATTCAATGAATGTATGGTTAATGAATGTATGACCTAACTGGTGTTATGATAGCTATTGTGAGAAGGCATAAACCCTTATTGTTAAATCTCAGATAATTTTTCAGATATGCATTCATGACCTAAAGATTTCATGTTTATCATGTGTTTGACGGAATGTTAGTCCTGGTTGGGAGGGATCAGGTCAAGTCCTAGTTCAAGTAAGCTTTTTTTTTATATCACTTATAATTACTAAAAGTTTTCACTGAGTTCTCGGCAGAAGCTTGAGTCCTAGCCTTGAAAAAGTGGCTCAGATTTCGGGTTCACTGGCATAGAACGAACTAGAAAAGTCCATAGTCGCATGGAGGCATACTTATCAATGCGACTGGAGGGCTACAATCACTTTTATGCCTTGGAAAGGGAGAAACTAAGGATCTAGGTCAATGAAAAAGAGAGTTATCTCAGAGGATAGACATATAAAGGGGTTGGGTTGCTCCTGGAGGTCCTGTAGCACCTAAGGGAAGTCAGTAAGGTCTTAAGTTGTCAACTCCATTTCCTTAAGTCCATATAGGAGGTTGAATCATATCATAGTGATCCTCGGCTCATGTTTACCCCGGGGAAACCAGTACAGGTGGGTAAATTGGGAGGAGACAAGTTACAAGTTGGTATCAGAGTGAGGTTACGCTCTCTTTGGGTAAAGTCTAATGTTTTAATGATTATGGTTGTCATGCATGGGGTCATGGTGTACAATTGGTATGGTCATGCATGATGTTTTCATATTGATATGATTATAATTATATATGTATCACACTAATGTGGATTGATCTTGTAGATGAGATAAGCCTCCCTTGAACATCAATAAAGTATGGTTTTTGTTTTGATATCTATTTTGTTTGTCTGACCTAGTACACTTGCAGGAAGATGAGAATCAAAGATGACGAAAAAAATGGTAGAATACAATTCCCATGACTCTCCCAATATATTAGTTGGGAAACAAGGAGGAGATTATTCTCCTAGTATAACAGATACATTGATAAATTTGAGGGCTGAGATCAGAAGTTGCAAAACGGACAATGACAGGTTAGTTGAGGATCGTGAAAGAATTACAAAGGCTCTGGGAAATCAGGTATAGGTCAATGTAGTGATTCTTCAAAGCTTGTCATATTTGTAGAGACATTGACAGTTGAGTATCAGTCAAGAGAGAGAAGAGAAAACTAATGGAGCCTATGGTAACAGGTCTTGGTTCGGATATAGATTGGATAAAGGGGATACAGTCATAGGTGGAAAATCACTGGATACACCTGGCAAGAGGACTGGTATGTATGGGAATCATTCTAGTTCCTCATCGAGGAGACATCATCATAGTCATTATTATCACCATTCTTATAGGTGGGGTGAGTACTTGCCTGAGGAGTTCAAGAAATTTGAGCCATATACATTCGATGGAGAGATGAAGAAGCCAGAAGATGTAGAACCATGGTTTCTTGGGATGAATACATTCTTCAGATTACATAGCTATTTAGAGAACATGAAAGAGAAGATAGTCACCTTCAGCCTCAAAGGGAAAGCATGTTTTAAGTGTGAATAAAGTTAAGGGAATTCGGGAAGAAGATTTATTTGGGATGAGTTCGAGAGACTCTTCAAGAAGAAGTACTTGTCTGAGAGGTACTATGATGACAGGGCTAAGGCATTTTATCAATTGCAGATGGGTTCCATGACAGATGATGAGTATACTAGCAAGTTCCTGGAGTTGTTGAGGTATGTGACTTGTCTCAAGGATGAGAAGGCTAATATCCAGAGATTCATTAGTGGGATGTCAGTAGCATATAGAGACTGGATTGATTTTTATGAGCCCGGATCATTGGAGGATGCCATGAGGAAGCTAAATAATTTTTATGAGTGGTCAAAGTGCAAATATGAGCCTAAGTGTGACTTGAAAGGAAATGAGAAAATTAAATGGAAGTGGCCACCAAAGTGGGGAAGACCTCAGGATGCAGGTGAGAAAGAAAATGTGGTTCCTTATACGAAGTTCAATGCAGTTGAGAAGGGACATGGGGCATAGCCTGAAGATAGGAAACCTTAAAGGTGATGGTAGGGGACCATTGTCATGTTGGATATGTGGCAAAGAACATAGCAAGAAGGATTTTTCATTGTATCAGGGTGGTAGGCCTCAAAACTACAATCCTCAGGAGGAGCAGACAGTTGGGGACGTTGGGCATAGCATTCTTTAGATTTATGTAGTTGTGGGAAACAAGTAGGAAGATCACCAGCAATCTTTTATTGATATGGAAGTTAAGCTTTGTGGTTGAGTTGTTTCTATTTTGGTTTATCATGGATCCAATTATAATTATGTTAATTTTGACCTAGTGGATAAGTGTGGTGTTATCCCTAGCCTTAATATATTTCAAAAGTTGGGAATAAGGCTATGTAAATTGATTTCAAAGGCGAAATAGCACCCAAAGGAAAAGTTTCAAGACCAATGCGTGCTTAAAAGGATTTACAACGAGGCAGGTTATGCTAACTCGGGTCCATGTCAAAATTGCAGTTGAACCGACCAAGCGACCAAGCGACCATGCAGGTAACATTAGGAGAATTTTGAGGTCTAAAATGGACCTCCTAAGAAAAATGTAAAACCAAAATAAACTTTATAACAACCAATAGGATACAAGGTGATGATGTCAACCATGGGGGATGATTCACCATTTTTGGAGTACAAAATTAAAAATATTAAAAATTGATAAAACTATTTTTTCAACTCGTATTTTCAACATATCTCCCTAAGGTTTTACTCAAATTTCAAGCAGGAGTACTCGTTGGATGTAAAATTTGATTCCTCATCCAACGATTACCCATGTTGCATACTTTCAAAGGACCCTGCTACACGAAAAATGAGAAATACATGAAAAAACGTGATTGCAATCATGTTTTTCATATATTTCTCATTTTTTATGTAGTAGGGTCCATCAAAAGTATGCAACATGGGTACTCATTGGATGAGGAATCAAATTTAATAGCCAATGAGTGTTCTTGCTCAAAATCTGAGTAAACCCATAGGAAGTTTTATAGACATATTTGGGCACTGCAACCCCAATCACATATGTCCATAAACCAAGGGCTTCTAAGTCCCTAAAAGTGTTGTTTCATACCCTAAAGAAACAAGGTCAGCTGATTACATCATCTCCCAGAAGTTCTCCTCCTTAAAAACTACTCAAGCTAGTCAATCTGGACCATACAACTACTTCAGTGCTAAGGGGTGTTGATGCATCTCACCACCACATGCAAAAGTGCAATGCATGCTGAAAAGCCTCTATGGGTGCGATGAGCGAAGTCAACAAATGGAGGAGACAGTTGGCTAGGTGGAAACCCAAAGAATCTTTCTAGACTCCCATTTGGACACTTTCCTCTCTGGAATTCACCCATGGGAGAGTATAGAGATCATGAATCTCCAGTGGAAACCAAGAACTATCAGAGAGAGGACACTAATCAAAATCCCAAAAGCTGACTCACCCACCTGCAAACATCTATATATGGATCCCTCATCCTAGAGATCCAAAGGCTGGAACTTTGTATTTTGTAATGAAGTGTTGTTGGTTTCTTTGTGCAACATTGTTGGGTCATCTAATATTTTCATGAGGTGAAGAGGACTTTCATGCTAGGAGGATGTTTCTGGGTCAGACCAATGGGTTGTAATCCTCTCTTCTACTACTTCTATCAATAAAGCTATTTGATTTTTCCTCCATATGTTTGTGTATCTCTGAATCTTGTCTTGATATATGCATTTGTATGGTTAATATATATTTGATCCTATATTGTTTATGATTATAGATCTCTATGCTTTGATGGTATCATGCTGCTTTGACTCCACAGGTGTTCTTTGAATCGGGACAAGTGAGGAAAGAGTGGTGTATTTTTGTCAAAGGGGAAAGGAAACAAGCAAGGAGCCAAGCGAAAGACTGAGGTTGGTACTCTCTGCTTCTTTATCATCTATCTCTCATAAAGGAAAACACAAGTAATTTGAGTATGTTTGTTTCTAAGATAGCTACCCATCTTAGTGGGACTAACAGCTCTGAACGGACACTAGTTTTCCCGATAACAAAATGGCGACTCCACTAGGGAGCGAATATCTTGTTTGCTTGTTTCTAGTTTTTTTACTTTATAAACTACAGACGGAGCCTGAAGTTATGCTAGCTAGCCTTTGAATTTCTTTTGATATGTAACTGCAAAGTAGATAAATGTTGCTTCAGTCAAACTCTGGGTTAGTTTATGAATTAAACATCTGAATTGAAAACATCCTAAGTGCCCTAGTGGTGGCTCAAGTAACCTCATTGTATCAACCCCTATGCTTTGTATTTACTGACTATCATTAGCTCAGCCTAAATCCCTGAACTAAGCTGCAAACTGTGACCAAAAACCAAGTTAAAATCTCATCCTTGGACCATCACACTATCTCTTTTTGACAGTCTAGATGCATCGCACCTCTCGTGTGTAGTAGGTGAGATGCATCCCTGTTTCCCTATGTTACAGGTGTGATGATCAGAAAAGACTGTTTCTGCCTCCAGATTTTGGTTTTTTCTTCATTGTCTTTAGCTTTATTCAGGCGTTTTGCTGTCTGTGATCAGTATACCACTATTGAAACTCTCTTCCTTTGCATTATTCAGCCTCCATTGTACAAATAATTGTGAATGTTTTTATGTATTTCTCATCATTTACAGTTCTCTTTTACAAAAAGTAGCTTAATCAAATTGTCATCTTTTGAATTGGAAGTGTCGCAAGTGTCGTTTTCAGTCAAAGAAAAGAATCCTACTCTTTTGATGGTCGATTACACTATTACTCTTATATTTGATTTGAATTAATAGTACTTCAAGTGTCGAAAGTAGTTTTCAAATTGAAGTTGAAAGTGTCGTTCTTAGCCTTCCTTTCGTTTTTTAAATTCGAAATCGCAAAGTGTCATCTTAGCCTTCCTTTCATTTTTTGAATTCGAAATCGCAAAGTAGTCTTCATTTCATTTTTTGAATTCGAAATCGTAAAGTATCGTCTTAGTCTTCATTTTGTTTCTTGAATTTGAAATCGCAAAGTGTCATCTTCGTCTTCCTTTCGTCTTTTGAAGAGAAACTTGTTAATACTGTCACTTTGCAAGAAGAGATAGTTCAAATTTGTACTTAGCATTCTTTTTTGTCATTCACACATTAAGAAAGCGAAAAACAAATACATGCATGTGCATTTGCGTTTAGACTGCTTGTTGATTTTGATTTAGGACAGTGCATCTAGTGTGTGCTCTCTGCTCTAAGTTGAAATAATTTCGCTTCTCTTTCCTTAGTAGCTAGGATTTTCATTGCAAAAAGAAGAGTAAATGATTGTTTATCATCTTAGATTGCATATTTAGGAATTGTATATCTACATCACGCAGTGAACCTTAAAGGCAAACTTCTTAAGAAAGATCAACTGTAACATAAATTCAATGAACATAAAAACGCTTTAGAACCTAAAGCACAACATTTAGAAGTCTAGGCTAGAGACGTATTCCGGCGTCGTAAATCCTGGTAACTATCGCTTTCATCGTAGCTTGGGTAATTCCTCCTCTTTGAGACGACAAGTGCTAGTACGAACTTGTGCTCCCATGTACCGTCGAGTATATATTGGGAGACCACAATAGGCTATATCCTTTATCCTTAGGAAGCCGTGTCTACCACCCTATCGATCACAATGCACTGAACACAGCATTCGGGAAGATTGACTGCCGTACCATAAAAATTATTCTGCAGTTTTGCGATTGGTTTGATAATCCCTCTGTCTAGATTTCCAGAGTAGTCTCTTTCATTCCTTTTCAGACTCCTTAAAAGAAAAGGTCCATATTAGCACTTGTCACTTCAGGCTCATTAAAAATCGAAGGCGATTGGAGTCATCTTTAGCTTTTTCTCGACTATTAAAAATTGAAAAAGCAAGTTGTGTCAAAGTGTCATAAAATTCATTTAATTCGGAATAACATTTTCCCCTTTTTATTTTGAGTTGATCAAGTAATCTGCGATCGTGGAAGAAATTCAATCAAAACCTCATCATTCGTGGAGACTAACGAGTCAACCATCTTTGACTCCAGAAACGAAACCATTCCGGGCCAAGCGAACTCGTTTAACTGGGCCAAAGTCTCTTGGTTTGTTTGAAACTTGTGTTTCAACATCCTCGGAGACTCCAGTTACTCCAACTATTTCTGGTATCCCTGCCTCTACAGAAGAAGTTTTGTAGTCATTAGAGGACACTATAATTGATCCTAGTGTAATGGTAAACACTTCTATTCCTGAACCAGCTCCATCTGAGATTGACTCGGAAGGTGTTGCCCCTCTAGTACCTGTCGTTGTAGAGTATATACCTTCTTCGGCACCAGAAATATTTTACGGACCTGACGGTCTACCTCTTCCGCCTGGACTAATTGCTATAGAAGAAATTACGGAGGATCTTCCATCCAGTACTCCATTGCATTCTGGAATTGGGATCCACCTATATCCTTGTACTTCAGAAGATAGTCTGTCTTCATCGCAAGTTCCTGTAAAATCACTGGGAAGTCTTTTGGATAGACTCGATATGTCTGGACAACCATCAACATCTAGGACTGTGTCGTCCGATACAGCGGCAGCAGAACCACCTGCCGCCACTCCGACAATGTTCACTAGTATACCATTTGTCCCAACTAGATCTCAACTGCTAGAGGAATTCCACCCAGGGACTATTTCAACAGTATGGTCTATTCCCATTTGTTCGTTCGGAATAATATCTAGAATTTCTTATGTTGAGTCTCAGCAAATTGATCCTTTGCAACAGTATCAATTTGGGAAGTCCGGTCTCCAAAGGCCAATCTTTCCTTTGAGCATTGGATTGCCGCCGTATGGGGGGTAGTATGCCCTTTCATTGTTCCCTCCGAGAGAACGACCATATGAGAGTTCACAATAGAATTCGGGTCAAGTTGGAATCACATCCAGTGGTTGGGTGCTAATGCTGCCTCAATAGCCAAGAGTTGTATATTCAATGCAACCTAGTCTACCTGTGTCGAATATCCCCACTACACCAGCTATTGTGATGGTGTCGCAAGTACAAGTGTTGCCTGTTGTACGCCAACCTCAAATTTCTCAGGTCGTAATACAACAGCCTCTTGTCCCTACGACACAACCACAATCGACGATTAGTGGCTCCTTAACGGGGGCGATTCAGGCTCATACGGGTACTATTACCCCTCATATTGGTCAGACAGCCAGTATTGGACAATAGCAAATGGTTTCACAACCATGGCTGGTGCAATATCAACAACCGCAATTCCAACAAGCTTACTGTGGACCTGAGCAACAAAGCTTTGCAGGTAATGGGCAGCCGTATATTCAAAACGGACACCATCAATCATATCATAATGGTTATGCCCATCAACCTTATCAAATTTATCAGCATCAGATACATTATGCTGGCATCCAAAGACCCACTGCTCAGGTGATCCCATCTTATCCTTGGTATGCTTCGTCGAACTTGAATCAACAGTTGCCCTTCGTAGCAACATTAGAATTACCAGATCTGGATCAGCTAACAAATGATCCAATTGCTTATGCCCCTTGGAGGCCAGCGATTCCGCATAAACTTTCGTCAGATATTCCTAAATTCAATGGAAATTCGGGTGAAGATCCATCGAATCTTGTGATGACCTTTCATCTATGATGTTCGTCCAACACTCTCAATGATGATTCAATTAGGCTTCGCCTTTTTTAGCGAACGTTAACTGGTCCAGCAGCAAAATGGTACATCGAATTTCCTAGAGCTTCATTCAATAACTTCAGCGCCCTTGCCACCACCTTTTTAACCCATTTTTAGTTACCAATAAGGTACGAAATAGAAATGGAGCTTCTTACCAATTTTAAGTAGACGACAGCCACTCACATATCTGATCATATTCAAGAGTGGCAGCGTCATCGTTGAATGGTAAAAACATATGTTCCTAATCAGCTCCTAGTTGAATGGTTTATTAAGTCATCGTTACCTTCTATTACAGAAGATGTGGCTAAAGGTGGGGTTGTCACTGAAGAGAAAGTCATCACTCGTGCGTAATATCTAGACTTGATCTATACTCAGTCTGGCATGCTTTATGAAAAAATCCCTGATGCTCCTAGACCAGATTTTTCCATTCCTCCTCCTAAATCAAACAAAGACTCTCATGCAAGCAATGGCGTGATAGGTACGACCAGCACAAAATCCAAAAAGGCTACATCTAAGAAAGCTCGTAAGGTTTCTGGTCAAAATACAAATGAAGAAATTCTTGCCTCAGAGGTTAATGTCATGTCAACCGACAAAGGCAAAGAACAGAAGCAACCAGGGGGCAAGAAGAAAGGGAAAAGATAAAAAGAAGAAACAGGATGATTCGTCTCCCGAAAAATCTTCTGCGAACCCTTATGGTCAAAAGAAACCCGATCATCCATGTTTTATATGCAATGAGGATCATTGGATGAAATATTTTCCACATAAAGCTAAGATTAAGAAGTTCTTCAAAAACTCAAAAACCTCAGCGGTATTGACTGATCCATTTCCAAACCCAGAAACCAATCTAGTTGCTAGCGACAATGCTTCCCCATCCCAAGTGCTTATGTTGTCCATTTCGAAACAGCAAAATGATGCTTTGATATCGACAAGGAATAAATCTTACAGGAATCCACAGCTGTCTAACAGCAAGGCTACTGATCAACCTAGTAGTTCGACAACAACTTCAACCAAAGTTGTGCCATCTGTCATTCCTGAACTAACGATAAAGCCGCCAAAGAGAGTAGTACACAAATCAACATTTAATCCTTGTGCTAGGAAGCAAAGAATTATAATATAGTAGAGGACCTGTCCCAATCGTCGTCTGCTATGTCGACACTTGAAGTACTACAAAATTTCCCCTCCCAAAAGTAGGCTCTATTATCAGCAATAGGTGGGATTGACCCATTAGATTCCAATCTTGTGGCCTTTAATCATAAAGGATATGAACCTCAGTTACCAGCTCAACTTGCTTTCCTCATTCAAGTGAAAGTCCTCAACAAAATTGTTCATCGAACAATTATTGATGAGGGGAGATCTACATGTATTATGTCAATAAGTTGCTAGAAAAATTTAGGCTTACCACCCTTGTCGTGATCGTCAATGACATTAAAAGCATTCGATGGACGAACATACACCTCGCATTGGATTTTAAGTAACTTTCAAGTTGAACTGGGGGGAAAAATGGTAGAAATTGATGTTGAAGTTATTGATGGAAACCTCAATTACAACATCCTACTTGGAAGGCCCTGGATTTATGCTATGGCCGCTATTGTGTCAACATACTTCAGAAAGATTGCATTTCCTTTTCAAGGAGGAATTACAATCGTTGACCAACAAACCTTTCTCCCTAGCAGTTCACAAGTTACGGGAAACATCTCGATGATCCACGGAAGCTCTCAATCGCTTCAAAATATCGAAGTAGGCCTCCTAAAAGACCCTAATTTAATGGGTACTTTTGCCCTACCACCTCTGAGTAATCTGGTGGAAGTGGCCACGGTGGAAACCTGCAATATGATATCTTCTATATCTAAAAGATTCAAAAGATTCCCAAACATTTTGTCAGCATGGATCATCGCTAGGTATTGACCCCAAGCCCAATAGAAATATTGTAGCAATCAATTTTCTTGGCCTGGGGGGAAAACCCAAATCAATGCTCATCGAGTGTTTGGATTGATAGGTCTAAGGAATATGGCACTTTTTCAGATCCTTGGTCGCATGTACATTCTACAGACGAAGGAATCATTCAGTAAATGATGATAGGAGAGGCACCATGGGAATATTACCACCAT
>APFE030477467.1:0-20897 GCA_000404065.3 Pinus taeda | reverse complement strand
GATCAAAATTTATTTTAAGTGCATATTTAATATAAATAGAGAAGGATAAAATTTTTTCACGTGTAAATTTTTGTAACATGCAAAATATAATTTGTTACGTTTTATTGTTTAAATTGTATTTTTGAATAATAGAGTATATAAAAAACTAATTAAATGTTTTAACAATAAAGTTTTTTTTTTGTATATATACGCAAAAAAATGAATATATTAATAATTATATATATATATATATAAGTATATAAACCAACACTAAAAATATTTTACATAACATGTAGATCTAGACATTTTATCTTGCAAATTAAAATGGTTTTTTATTATTAATATATTTTTAAGTATAGAATGTCAATATTATAGTATTAAAATATTTTATGGTACCACCTTGAAATACACTTCTTTTATATAACATTAAAATATTTTATTTAACAATTTTTTTTTCGATATATAGAATATATTTTAAAATATTAGTTGAAAAGTATAGATTTAAAACATTTTATTCACACTTTTTTTTTTGCTCTAATTACTTTACAACAATATTCATTTTGTTTTAATTATAGTGGACATTAATTTTTCAATTAATAATATAATTTTTATTTCTTTTTTTTTTTTAAAATTTTTTAATTTTTTAATTTTTTTAATTTTTTTTTTTTATACTGCGTTGAGACGTCCCCCTCCAACTGGGTTGCAGAATGAGCATCTCTGGTGAATGAAAATTTCACAATGGGAATTAATGACTTGTGGGAGTGAAAGCCAAATATACCAAACATTTGTAACTTATCAAGAGATGCTATGTCCAAAACATGTAGAAGTGGATCTTATACTTAAGGGAAGTTACCCTTCTCTTCCTATCACAATGGGCTAACATGTCCCTTGTGAGAATTAAAGCTTTGTGGGAAAGATCTACCGATCCAAACTAGATATAAATCCTAGAGTACAAAATTGATCAATAAGATGAAACTTTATTTGATCTACTTAAAACTTTATTTTCTATATATGATAACATATTCTTGAAATTGGATAATGGAATATGTTAGCTATGAAACCTAGAGTACAAAATTCATCAATAAGATGAAACTTTGTTTGATCCACTTAAAACTTTATTTTCTATGTATAATAACATATTCTTGAAATTGCCCACGGGGCTTTGGATTGACGGTGAATGGGTGCGCTGTTAAGGCACTCCTTGCGATAGGTCACCGGTTCAAATTCCCCGTGGGTACTTAGGTTAGTCTTAACGTAGAAAAAAAACATATTCTTGAAATTGGATAATGGAATATGGAAGAAAAATGGGGTAGACACATTGCAAAAAAAAAATCACTTTCATCATTAAGTCTTACATTATATTTAGACACTTAAGAGCTAGCTAAGATCAATTTGTTCTAATATACTTTTACATAAATGTCTTTTTTTAGTGTTTTCCTTAGTATGCATTAATATGCATTTATAGCTATGCTATCCAATAATTACTAGACATCGATGATCAAATAATTCATATTCTCTTCTATACTAATAACTATATTGATCTATAAAGTAATATTTGATTGGTTCATAATTTTTATTTAAAAAAAAAAAATTATTAACAATCAATTGAGATAATATTTTATGTAAATAAATTATTTTGCACTACTATATTCCCTGATATCAAGATTGCTAGGGTTGTGCATGTGCATGGTCTCCATCAGATTTAACCATGTAATGCACTAGTTTACTAATCTTCAATATATTTTTACAAGCAATTACTTAAAGTATTTGACTTATGTGTAACTACCCAATTAGTCTAACATACATGTATATTTATACACAACCCTCCTTTAAACTTACTCAAACCAGTTTTCAAGAAATTCCAAACAATTTTGCACATGTTTTCAAGCCATTTCGGTCGCAAGCAAATTATTTTTCCTAATTTCTAGTCACATTAAACGACATATTTTCCATTTTCTAATGTTGTTTTAATTCTCAATTTTATTCCATTTTCACAAACCATCGACTAGATAATTGTTATACGGCTCAATTTTTCGTAGTAAAATTCATTTCTTAAATTTCCATGGAATGAGAAACTTCTTGTTTTCTTATTTTTTATGCCCCTTGCACTCAAATATCACTTCCCAACTATTTCAACCATCGTATTAGTTGATGGAGGACCGTATCAACGTTGAGTTGTCTTGAGAAAGCTTCCCATCAAGTTCCTTGTTGATGATTATGGGATTCTCCAACACGTTTTGGTCCCCAAATGATATCACTCACTTCTAGATGGCTTCTCAAGATACAATTAACAACCCTCTCATCTTTTGATTCTCATAGAACTACATTTATGTGGAAAATATGTGCATCAAAGGATGTTTTTTCGGCTTAATTAATGTTTCATTTACTAAATTGCATAGGAACTCATTATTCTAACCAAGTTGTGTTCAAGAACTCAACATTTTATACCAGTTATAATAGTTACCGGATAAAAATGTGGAGTGGTATCTTTACTTATTAATTAACTAAATTAAAATATAAAAATAAAATATAGTTAAAGTACTCAAACCTTTCATGGGTGGCACTATCATATTAGCAAAATTTATTTTGAAATCAATTACATATTTTTCCATAATGGTAGTATCTTATTAAAGGGTTGGAATTAAGTTTTTACACCCAAAATTGTGTACACAACCCTCTTTTAAACTTAGCCAACACACTTTTCAAGCCATTCCAATCAATGTTGGGCATTTTTTCAAGCAATTCTAGACACTAACAATTTAATTTTCTCAATTTCCAGTGATATTAAATGGTATATTTTCTATTTTTGAAAAGTTGTATTAACTATTAATTTTGTTATGTTTTCATGAACCATCAACTACATACCATTTTTACACCTCAATTTTCTATTGGAACTAGTTTAGATCATTTTTACAAATCTAGGGAGTGAGAAACTTGTTGTTTTCATTTTCTATTTTGTTGATACAAAAATCAACAAGCTCTTTTTTATATCCTTTGCACACAAAAGTCACTTCCCAACTATTTCAACCATCCTAGTAGTTGATGGAGGATCGTATCGAAGTTGGGTGGTCCTCAGAAAGCTTTCCATCAAGTCCCTTGCCTCTCCTTCTCCCGATATGTGGGTAGCCTCTTCCTTGTGTCAACCTATGAAATAATTTATAATTGGCTTTACTATTGAGTAAGTGGGATTCATATCAATGGATGGAATTCTCTTGTAACATTCACCAACATTATTATTCCTCAATCCTTAATCTTACTACTACTTTAACTTTCCAAGAGATATTTAAACTCCTTGAACCAACTAAAAAAATTAGATTTGGATTGAAGAAGATATACTTGTCATAAAGTAATAAAAAATGAATGACATATAATGAAAATCCTTATAAATCAAAGTAACTTTAATTGGACCAAATACATCAAAATGAATTAAGTCCAACATCTAATGAAATTTACGAGAGCTAAAATAAAATTGAACATGATTTTGTTATATATATATGAAATTCTCACAACAACCAAACTCAAGAGAACAATTATTCAATACATCCACAAGATTTTTGTTTGATAATACTCATAAATGTTTACAACCTTTATGTCTCAATATTTCATACCATATTATTTACTTCTTTGTAAATAGGTTTCTGTATCAAGCGATATATGTTTAGTTACTTAGAAAGCATGACTATCATAAGTACATAGAGATTCAAATTATGAAGATGTAGATCCTATAAGTCTCTCTATTAGAGAAATTAAAGAACAATTACACTAAATGGTGCAAACATCAAGCTAGAATAAATTTCGCACATAAACACCTTTAGCAAGAAACAAATTTTGTTGGTCCACCTTACACCCTTTTCCATTGAAAACAACTGACACATTTACCTGAGTAAATGTTCGTATTGAAAATAAGTTTTGTGATGAACTTAGAATGTGCAAAACTACATTTCTCATGTTCATTCTATCTTCATGGAATTTGATGAAGACTCTATCTTGACCAACTATTCTAAAAGGAGAGTCATAATTGACATATACCATCCAACCACCATATGTCTCATAGATTTAAAATCAATGCCAATGGGAAGACATATGGAAGGAACCTTCAAATTTTATCAACCACAAACATTTACTTGCATGGATTATCAAATTTGCAACAAAATAATCTCCACCATCCTCCTAACAAGAATTTTCAAAATCATGATTTATATCATTCTTTTCCATCTTATTCTTATTTTTCATTACCTTGCAATCTCTTCTTAAATTCCAACCTTTCCTTAGTTCCAACATCTTTTCTTGAAAATTCTAGGAGACTTATGCCTCCCATGGTATTTGTATCTTTACTTTTCTCTCTCACCTTTCTCCTTCTATCATCCATGAATAACATATGCCCCATTAATGGATTGAAGGGATTTTCACACTACAATGCTTTTGATTGATAATTTTAGGGCTAGATTGTTCTCTATTATAGATAATCACATTTTTAAAAATTTTCAACAATTTACACATTACATTCACCTCATATCATCAAAAGAAATTATATAGAGAGAGCAATAACATGAACAATGTAGTGAAACAATAAGGAACAATAGAAGAAAAATAAACACAATAGAGATACCAGGATTTTGGTCGGAGACTAGAGAAAAAACCCACAAGGGGGAAATCCCATAATTAAATCTTCTTCTTCTTAGGTATTCATCAAATTTTCAGTTTAGATACAAAGTAAAATAATAATGAGAGACGTTTCTTTCAATAATAATCACATAGACCTCCTACGACCAACCTAGGATCACATAAGATCCTTATGATATTATAGCTAACAAATATATCAAAGAGGCAATCACAAGACCTCCAAAAAAAATTGATAGTAAGGTTTCCTACACATTTATGGGCCTCCTAAGTAGGTATAAATTAAGGTCCATCTAGTCATCCTTCAACATGCATTTACCTCTCTCTTTACATTTGATGATACCTTTTTGGACTATTATGTGTTCTTTAGGGAGATTAAGGAATATTTATCATATCCTGTGGCCTAACATGTTAAAAGTGAAAGAGAAAAAGTATGTATTGTGCATGAGTACATTGGATACCAGTTGGAGGAAATGTAAGAGGATCATTCTCTGGATTAACTCACCAACAACTCAGCTAGATATTTGGAAATTACTACACCTAGTGGTTGTGAGGATCTCAAGGGACTAGATCCACTTTTATAGGGATTTTGGAGGCAAGCAACCCTCCTTCCAATGAGGTTGTTCCATCACTCATTTTGTATAAATAAAGGATCCTAAGAGCATATTAGGATTTGAATTTTTGGAGGAGCATAATGACTGTTAAATATAGGAGCTTGTTACTTGTCATTTCAATTCCCATATCATGTATTTGAATACTTTTTCAGATCAAAGAAAATCATTTTGTTTCCTTCAATCCGAGTGTGTTATAGAGGGATGAGTTACATTGGGTTAGGTCCCAACCCATGCACTCTTGTCTCTCTCCCTGGTACATTTGTGTTATACATTTTCTCTTTTGCACTTAGTTTAACAATGTTTCCTTTTTGAGATTTGCTTATGTGAAAAATTTGCCTCTGTAGATTTGTCAATCATTACTCTTAGAAAGTTTGGTTGTAGACTTTGTAATGGAAAGCATAAAAATATAGTTTCTCTCTTATTGCAACAGTTAGATATTTTTTAAAATTCAACTCATATTTTCCTTTATAATTTAATTCTCTGCAATTAATATTTTTGACATTCCTTAGAGTTTGAATGTTTTGCTAGTTGAATAACCCTATTGTGTGCAAGTGATACTACTGGCTTATAGGGAAAATAACCATCATTGTCATTTGCAACCCTACCATTATCACCCTCCTTCATTTTCATTTATCCTTCTTCACAGTCTAAACATAGAAATTACATCACAAAATTGTTAGATGCTATTGTTTGCATTTTCCCCCTTATGCAAGATGGGCTTCTAACAAGTAGGAAGCTTAGGAAGGACTCCCATACCCTTCTCCAACCTTTGACCATCTTTTCTCACCTTCATATAACTTTCTAAGCCTCTGTAATTCAATTGGATTCAATCCTGTAGCAATACAAGACAATCATTACTACAACAAAAAAACGTCATTGGTGAGGGTCATGTCTGTGACGGAATTTTAAGGTCCATCACCAATGTCGCATTTGGTGACAGTTCTTAAAAAAGAGTTTTTGTAAGTGCATATAGTGATGGTCCTTTAAGGTTTGTCACCAAAGCCATTTTTAGTGACACTTTTGGTGAGGGTTGTTAAAGGCCCGTCAATAATTCTCTCTTTGGTGACAGTTCCAGTCATGATATTTTATTGAACCTCAATAGTTATATTTTTGTTTACATTTGGTGATGGTTAAAAAATGTCCGTCCTCATTGATCATTCCAATGATTTTTTGATGACGCGATGTGCATGCCACTATATTTTTTGTCAAAAGATAATGATTTAAGACCATTATTATGGAGTATTTTTCATCATGTTTCCAAGGTCATAGTGGTTAGAGTTAGTCAATTTATTAATAAGTAATTAGTGTGTATCATTTCCCTCAAGTAATGAGAATATCAATTTCCTATGAGTCAACACATGATTCATCTCTATTAGGTTGATTATTTAAAAAATCCCCTTTAGATAAAGTTCCACTAGCGTGTATAGGAACTATATTATTTAATACATAATCAAGGTCTATCAATTATATTAATGGGAGAGACCTAACACTCCTCAACACTCTTGGCACATATTAACATGTTTTGGCACACACTAACATTCCTTGGCACCTCACATGTCTTGGAACATATTTGTACCTAGAACATCTTGCCATGACTAGAACACCCAAGAACATTTTGGTAGGCCCTAGAATAGAATAACACTCTTCTAGCATGTGTTGGAATGCCCTAAAGTCCCTCGCATGCCCTGGAACACTTTGGCATGCATTAACATACATTAGCACTTGGAATGTATTGGAACCTATTATTAGTGTGCCTAGGATGCCCCTTTTGAAAAAGATAAAGTCCTAACTTATTGACCCTCTTATGTGCTCCTTTCCTTGCATTTTATCTTGGTTCTTCCTTATGTTTCCTTCACACTCCTTGACACATATTGGCATACCCTCAGACCATGCACATCCTAGCATGTCTTAGCATCTGTAATGTATTACCATGCCTTGGCACTTTTTTGGCACATGTTAACACACATTGGAACTCCCTAATACACTCTAACACTTCTTAACATGCCCTGTAATTCTGTAGCATGCCTTACTAATGCTTAGCATACCTTGTCACTCCCTCCTTGGCATGCCAGCTAACACTCGTTGAAACTCCCTTACACACCCTCATATTCATTCACTTCCATGCATTTTGGCCTAGTTCTCCCTTATGTTTCCCTAGTACTCCCTAACACTCCTCACCATGCATTAGCGCTGTTTGGCACACCTTAGCACTCTTTGATATGCCCTGCCACTTCATAACATGTGTATCACTCCCTAACACACATTGGCACTTGGCATGTGTTGGAACTTAGTAAGTCTTAGCATGTCTAGCATTCATTGAGATGCCTTGGTATGCTTTGGCATTTTTCAATATTAAAGTTATTTGAGATCAAATATTGGAAGGTTGATGAAGAGTAAAAAAGGAATATTTGGAACTTAGAATGCATTAACACTTGGCACTTGGCACCTATTAGAACGTAGTGTTGGTGTGCCTAACATGACCCTCTTAGAAAAGGTAAATTGATGACTTATTAACCCTCTTATGCATTTATTTCCTTGTTTTTTAACTTGTTTCTCCTTTTTGTTACCTTGAAAATCCCTCACATGTATTGTGACACCCTTGCACATCTTGGCATGCCTTGGAGTCGCCAATGATGTTCATTCCCCAGTGGAGTTGCCAAATATGTTCATTCCCCAGTGGAGTCGCCATTGAGATTATCACTCAGGTTTTCCCAAAAGTTGTATGAAAGGAAAAGGAGGCCGAGTTTACCACAAACCAATCTTTTAGATACAGAATCTAGCCAATCTGCATCCAGAGAGGGTTCTCTCTTTATGATTTTTCTTTGTTTTGAAAGATATTAAGCTAGTTTTGAGGTTTAGGAGTTTTGTTTGAGTTTGGGTGGTGAGATTCAATAGAACAAAGGGGTAAGACTGATTAGTTTAGGCCATTGGGCTAATGGAGTCAAGGGATATGACTTTATTGGATTTAGTTTCTTAACAGAGGATGGCTTCACAAAGCAAGGTAGTCAAACAGGGAACAAATAAAGACTTGAAACAAATGGAATGGGCTCAAATTGGGTGAAGGGCAGTTAAGAATCCTTCAGCCTATTTAAAGAGGGAAATTGGATGTTTACTGATAAAGAGCAGTTAAGTATTATTTAACAAATAATAAACATGAAAGAATTAAGAAACAAAAGCAATTAAGATTTCACTGCTTATCATAATTCTGAAGAAAACACAGAGAACAATAATGACTGAAAACATAGTGTAATCAAGCATATTCTGAAATTAATATTTTTCTTTATCATTCAGATTGTGAAACATAAATGATATAATAAACTTTGAAAACTTTAAAACACAAGATATATACTTATTGATCCAGTGTTTGATTCAAGAAATCTGTGACAAGTCCTCTGCTTCAATTCTTCATCCAGTAAGCCATGTAACAGTTGATCCAATCGGAATTTTATTCCAAAATATTCAATATTACAGTAAAGTCTAGAAATCCACCCCACAATACTCCAATTGAGGGGGTATTTATGCTAAAAATTGCATAACAAATATCTCATAACAGAGTGAGATAATATCTAGGATGACTAAAAATAGTTTTATAAGAAAATAGAAACAACTAGTCTCGAAAATAGAAGAAAGATAAACTAATGTTGTGCTGGTCCTTCTTTTGTTAAATGTGCTGGAGGCAGGCCCTAGGATTCGTCTTGCAGTTGTCTTCTTCAGTGACTCTGCACTGGCCGCCCTGTGTTAATTGATACTCTTTAACCTTCGATCTAATACACTTTGACCTGTTTGCCTTTATTCATATCTGTCTATCTTGCTCTGGTAAATAACTCTGTCAGGTAAATAGCTCCATCTGGTGTTGGGACATTGGAGGTTTTTTTGAGCTTTCTACTTCCCTTTAGAACTTTCTGTGGAGATTGCATTAGTTTCTTGTGGAGATCTCGACAATTGGTGCATAAATTTCTGGCCTCTGAGATAGCTGGAAAAGGTATTTGCATTAAGGAGGAAATTGCATAATGGTGGGTTGAATGGCCGACTGCGAGCTCGTTCCGTTAGATTTTCTGTTTGGGGTGGCAGCATGAGTAACGGGAACAGTGGACTTGATTGTTTGCAGGAGAGCGTGGGGCGCAGAGTATTACAGTAAAAAATGGCTTTTTATCTTTTATTTGACAAAACGAAGGATTAGCGGCTCTTTTTGCATTTAACAGGCGGATGACATCAGCGGTGGGAGGATGATGTAAGCAGTTTGTCATGACGCAGAGGGCGGTAAGCGGTTTGATCACACCACTTTTGGGGTCGAGTGGTATTGAGCGGGGAGAGAGCAAGTATACTGGCAGAGTGACGTGTGGTGGGCGTACGGGGCAAAACCAT
This sequence comes from Pinus taeda, assembly GCA_000404065.3. Classification (NCBI taxonomy): domain Eukaryota; kingdom Viridiplantae; phylum Streptophyta; class Pinopsida; order Pinales; family Pinaceae; genus Pinus; species Pinus taeda. The sequence continues at coordinate 11,319 of APFE030477467.1, read as the reverse complement.
CGGCCAATCATGAGTTAAAGCGCGACGATGAAGGGGGTCGCCATATTGATGCGGATCGTCAGATGAGCGAGCTGGGATCAGACAACAGATGGGCTAGTTACATGGCGGGGAGTTATGCGGCGGGCCCGGTCATAATAAACAATTAATAAATAATATCGGACGCATTTTAATTGGTTGGGTAATTGTTATTAATTAACCCAATGGTTAATTAATCTTGTAGTTTGTCGCCGTGGGAAGGTTTTAATAAATTTCGAACAACTCTATTGATCCTCCTTTAACTAAATCTACGGTTATAATTAACTTGGGTGGGATAGGTAATACTTGAGGGTTTTGTAATATATTAAATAATACTAGAAAGGGTATATTATAAGGGATTTATATAATAAATGTTAAACGTTAATATGATTTATGAAAACGAAAAGCGCCAAGTTAAAATGTTAGAAATTGACATTTAGAACTTAGGCTAAAGTGGGCTTTCAAGTGATATTATGTATTTCCTAAGTAAAATAGGTTTTTTCACTTAGGCGACTTTTATGAAATGGAATGAGTGGTTTTATGAGTGATATTAAGCACTAAGTCTTTTCACAGACCTTAATACTTTCAGGAAATTAGGGAATGATTAGGGAAAAGTATGAAGGAAAGTTAGTTATTCAACCTTGTCTTGCTTGAGTTGCATCAGGTATAATGTTTGCCTTTCACTTGTAATAGTGATAAAGATTAACACATTCAGAGACATAATCTATCACAAGTATCATTCCGCAGCACCATCTACCTACCCTGCATAGTTTGGCCTAGCATTTTTTCTCCTTTATTTGGGTGCATTTAGACTCGCAAACCCTTATAAACTTTTCTTTTGTTTGTATGGTACGCATACCTAAGTCTGCACTTATTACATCCAGGGGCTCAGGTTAAACTGTTGAGCTCATTTTTATTCACTCTATCTATCTACTTATCGGCCAAGATTAAATAGCTTGGTCAAATCTTATTCTCTATCTCTAAAATAGGAAATTCAAATATGAACTAGCAAAGTTTAAGATATTTGGCCATTCATCAATTGTGGCATAAATTAACAAGCTGCACACAATCAGATTATTATAGAAAATGAAAATGTAGTGGCATTTAGACTTGCACACTTTCCTGTTCTATTTTTGTTTGGGGTTTATTTATTTCACTTTTTTGACCATTTTATTCTTTGTACCCTTTGATTTTTCTTTTAAGGTATACCCCCTTTACATTTTTTACATTTTCTGATTTTTTTAATAATATGGAAAACCTTTGCAACAAAGAAAGAAATGAACATATTATAGAGCTCATCAAGTCAATCATGAAATATGACACCTCTTGGTACAGGAGCATAGCAGTGGCTCCACTTGGGGATGGCTTTCCCTGGTGGAAAGTCAAGAACAACAAGTCAGTTGGTCTTCTGAATAATGTTTACTATGCTCTGAAATCTCCTTCAGCTGGTTGCTTTATTGTATGTATGACAACAAACTTGTGAAGCTTAAGGCCTTCTCTTCTAACTTCAACTGCAACAAGTTACTATCCAATCCAAACTGTGACATTATCAAGGATATAGTATGTACGTGTTAGAGTAAGAATACATTAAAAAATTGAATTAAAGTAATTTTTCAGCATCCGACCATTCACTGGTCCTTCTTCTATTTCTGTGCCATCTAGGCTCTTCAGAAAGTAAGTATTGTTCACTTGCAATGCCTAGATGATAAATGGCCCTTTCCACAGGAAGTCAATCTTACCATGTTTTCCTTTGTCTTCTCTCCTGGAATCCCACCTTAGAACTTTGTCTCCAAGGTAGAAGTCTTCTGCTTTGGTCCTTTTATCAAATATTTTCTTGAGTTTTTCTTGTAACACTTGGGGATCTTTGGTGCACTTCTTCTTTGGTCTGCTGTAAATGGATGGTCTGATTTATTCTCCTTTGAATGTCATTGGGTTCCACTTGAGCTTCTTGAAGTAATTTCATTACAGGAACTCCTAAAGATGAAGGAAATATAGCCTCCATGCCATAGACTAGATCATAAGGGCTAGTTCCAATAGATCCTTTGTAGTAAGTCTGTCTGCCCATGGTGCATTTGTAAGTTTCTTGTGTCAAATTTTCTTGCTCTCTTCCAACAATTTCTTAATAATATTAATCAGGATTTTATTGGAAGACTCAGCTAGACCATTACCTTGAGGGTAATAGGCTATGGAATGGCCTAAAGTGATATGGTATTTGTTACAGAAATTTATCATTTTCTTGGACTTGAAGGCAACAACATTATCAGTTATTATGTTTTCAGGAAAGCCAAATCTAGACAGTATGTTGGTTTCTAAGAATCCTATAATCACTGTATCATTGACTTGTCTAGAAGGAATGGCTTCTATCCATTTGGTAAAATAGTCCGTAGCAGTGAGAATCCATTTATGTTGGCCAGAAGAGGGAGGGTGTATTTCTCCAATGAAGTCCAAGCCCCATTGTTGGAAGGGTTTTTCAATGGAAATTGGTCTCAGGGGTAGAGGTAAAATTTTTCTCTTGCCTTATGCCTTGTGATATTATGCCATAATAATTTAGAATAATTGTGCATATGTGATTGTTATGCATGAATAGAAATTATTTATGAGTTTATAATGTGAAAATGTTAGCTAGTTATTGTTATGTATATCATGACATTATTTATGTTTGAGTTGATGTGTTGTGAATTTATATTGTGCTAATCTAGATTGATTGCGCAAACAAGGTAGCCTCCCCTAAGATATATTAAAGTATGAGTTTTCCTATGTTGGCTATTTGGTGTTTGACTTGTTGATTATGTCGTCTATTTTGTGTTTGAGTGTTTGGTGTCTATTATTCATCTATTTGTTGTTGGATTTTTTTATTAATTGCATGATAAGAGTAGGTGTCTATAAGATTGCATGAAGGAATGATCGTGTTTCAAGATGGTTGTACTAACACAGTATGTGATGAGATAATTAATAGGCCCTTGAATGCAAGCAGGTGCTAGTTGTAGTATTATGATTAATTAATGTAAGTTGATTTCAAATTATGACATGGTTTTTATTCTTGGTAAAGGTTGATTTCAAATAAATGGACATGATGTATTGATATTTGCAATGTGTGAACAATTGAAGGGAAATGTGTTTGGTATTAGGATGAAAAGGTAACAGTTGATTTGTTTAGATAACTAATATTTGGGTGATGTGATAGAATATATTAAGATTAGATTGCAGAAAGGTAAAAGGTAAGAGAAAGTAATTGGGTGAGAATTCCTTTGGCTATGTTTGAAAACTGCAATTTGAAACAAATGAATGCTTTGAATATAGGAAGTATTTTTAACCTAGGTTTTGTCTGACATTAGGTGGATATATGTTATATTCCTAAACATGTATATGACAAGTATAAAACAATATTCTATCTATGGCTAGATTCTTCAAAGGATTGGAGTCCCTTGAGAGATGGTGTGGATGTGTTCAGTTGCAAGGCAACGTGATTAACACAACAAGGTAAGGTAATCAATGTATTTTTATATTTATTTATACATTGATAGTTATGTCTTTATCACAGTATGATGTAGGGATTGTGTGGAAAAAGAGACTGCCATGGAATCTTGAAGAAGGTTTAGGTTGAATTTACCTTGGAGGCATCGAGAAACCATGGGGTTTAGTCATGGTGTTTGTTGGGAGTTTTCTACCTTCAATATTTTATGATTTGTTTGATCTTGATTTATGGGTTTTGATTGTGTCTAGTGAAAAGCCTTACCACTTTGTTTGTGTTTTTGTATTGTTGTTACTCTTCCATGGTTTTTACCTTCTTGTTTTCCTTTTGTTCGTTTTATGTTTTGACGATTTTGGGAATTGGTTAGGGAAAGAGGAAAGTTAGTGGAGCTTAGGGGGAGCTGAATTAAACCCTATAGATAATGTAGGATCTAGACCAAGCTTGATGCATGAGTAAAGGATAGCTAAAAGTAAGAATATGACAGACAATTAGATTGGTTGGATCCATTGGGGTAAGTGGATGGTGGGAGGATAATCACAAGAAAGGTAAAATAAATGGATTTGAGGTGTCAGATGCCTTGGCTATATTGGGAACTATTTTTCTCAATGTTGTGCATGTTGTGCACAGATAAAGGGAGTTCTCTTAGCCTTGAACTTGTGATATCTAGTAATTATGTTGTGATTATGATTATGTTGATGTATATATATGTATACATGTATGTATGTATGTCATCATATTCCAGGGATGTCAGGGATGATTCTTGTGGAGGAATGATTTCTTATGCATGTGAATGGCATGAAGAGGTCTCTGGTTTATGAGGAATCAAATGGGAAGAGTAGCTCTCACAAAATTTATGAGGTCACTATCATGTGGATATGATTTTGTATTATGTGTTTGTGTTATGCCTATGTTTATGTTATGGAAAGGTAACGCTGAAGGATACATCAGTGGAATGAAAGAAATGTGACCTATGGCATGTTGGGACAAGCATGGAGAAGACACTAGATGTAAAGTTTCTTGGAAGAGACAATGTATTTTCTAGATGTGCAATATTATTATTGTGTATCTATTGTACATGATGTACCTATGGTGTTGTGTGCATGTTGCATATATAGTGTTGTGTGTATGTTGCATATGCAGTGCTATGTACATATGTTGCTATTTACATATTGCATAGTAGAGCTATGTACATGTTGCATAGTAGTGCTATGTACATTTTGTGTTATGTACATGATATATATGCAGTGTTTTGTACATATGGTGTCATGGGCATGTTGGATATGAGGTGCTATGTACATATGGTGTGGTGTGCATGTTGTACATGTGGTATTGTGTGCATGTGGTGATGTGTACATGATGTACATGTGGCACTGTGTGCATGTGGTGTTGTCTAAATTTTGTGCATGTGGTTTTGTGTAAATGTTGTGCATATGGTGCTATGTATATCGGGTGTTATGTAGACATTGTGTGCAAGAGGTGTTGTGTACACGTTGTGCAGGTGGCATTGTGTACATGTGGTATTATGTACACATTGTACATGTTACGTTGTGTATATTTGATATGGTGTTATGGGTATTGTTCATTAGTTGTATTACAACATTTGCATTCATGGTATTGTATGGTGTGTAGATATATGTATTATATTGTACACTAGATGTAGGTGTATGTGTTTTGTTGTACCCCGAGTGTAGGTGTATGTACTGTGGTGTACATCGGGTTTAGGTGTATATGTTGTATTGTACACTAGGTTTAAGTGTATGTTTCGTGTTATACACCAGGTGTAGGTGTATGTGTGGCATTGTGCACCAGGTGTATGTGTATGTGTTGTGTCATACAATGGGTGTAGGTGTATGTGCGTGTTGTACACTGAGTGTAGGTGTATGTGTTGTGTTGTACACCAGGTGTTGGTATATGTATTGTGTTGTACACTGTGTAAGTGTATGTGTTGTATAGTGTGATGAGACAAACAGGTATGGTACTCTCTGGGCCTGTGTTCTTGCCATTGAGGGTTGAGGGGATTTAGTCTCTGGATTCCCTTGTTGATTGATATTGATGGTTGAGGCAGTTTAGACTCGGGATACCCTTGGTGCTATTGAGGTTGAGGCGGTTTAGTCTCAAGATACCCTAGTTGTTGATATTGAGGTAGGAGGCATTTAGTCTCTAGATTCCTTTATTGCTTAAAGATAAGACACTCGGTGCTTTCCAAGTTTGGCAACTGATTTAGTGTGTGCATAGAAAGGATAAATAACAAAGGAAAAAACAAAAAATTATTAAAAGATAAGTATCAATACTTTATTTCAATTTTTAATAATGCATGTGATCTATGACTCTAATTTATCATGGTTACATGTGATATATTATTTTGATTATGATGGTTGCATTTTGAGCTAATTGGATGTTATATGTTTGTACATGATGATTTGATTATAGAGCTAGTTTGACTTGGCGTGATAGGAAGTAAACAAAATTGCAGGGGTATCTTATCGACGAGCCATCAATGAGGTATGATTTTAATTTATTTCAATTCATGTTTAGTCTAATGGAAATTATGTGCTTGGTACAGGAAAGCATGGAAATTCCCAAGTGAGGTGGTTGAAATTGACTGCAATAATTAGTAGCAGTGGAAAAAGGAATTGGAACACACAAACATATGCTAGTAAAGAAATTAGGAGTAGGGCCATTGTGGGACACTGGTACCCAATAATGTCCATTGATTTCCATGAGCATGTTATGACTCGTATAATTATTTTGAGGGAGGGTTATGGCTTTGTTTTTGGACCTTCACATGCGAGGAAATATTGCGAAGGGATGGAGAGCGTTGAAAAGGGGATGTTAGGGAACTTAGAAGGTGAGTGGCAACATGGAAGGGGGTGACCAGATTGCTAAAGGGACTGTGTAGCAGAGAAGGGAAGTATGGGGAATGGATTTGTTTTGGTCATTAGTATTTCCATATGGAATCAGATGCATATTGGGAGTGTGCCCTGGAATAATGAGTCGGTAACTATTAACTGAAGGAACATGTAGCACAAGGATCATAGTGTTGGACATTCAATGTAGGTTTGACTTTAGCAGTGGATTTTGGACTTCCTAGGAAGGAAGTGAATCCTAGTATTACTTTGAGGGTGGAGGTGTGAGCCTCTGTATTCCCTTGTTTTGGATGTAGGCATCATATCCTTTTTCTTTTGGTTGAGAAAATGTGCATATATGTGTATGTCTATATTATTGTAAATATTATATCGAGCTTGATTTATAAAGGTCCATAAGAAATATGAATATTCGTTGGTTGAAGAAAATATGCATAAGTATATGTGGGTTTTATTGTAAATACCATAATGATATGTGTTATAAATATCCAATAAACTATAGGATTGCCATGTTTTCAATAGGATGACATTCTAAACATTGCAACGAGCTAGGTTAGAAAGCTCCATGGGAAGTATGTTTTGGTTTTCAATGGTTTGTTGGTCATAGGTGTCATAGAACATCAAGAATGGTGCACCCCTAAGGGGGAGGGGTTTGTAACAACCCCGAGTTAAAATTTCATGTAATAAAAGTTAATAAATGAAAAATATTACCAAGGTCATGGGACACTTATTCAAAGCAGGATGTTGGGTGAAATATCCTAGTGGGAATCACTTGTTGTGTTTATGGATAAGGGGAAATTAGTAGAGGAATTGGCAAAGGCTTTGAAAAGGAAAAGAGGCATTAATTGGCATATTTTTATGAAAATAAAGGAAATTAGGAGGAAAGGGAGTTGAAAGGTCACAGGTTGCATGTGACAAAGAAAATGAAGGAAAATAAAGGAAAAATAAAGAAAATAGAGGCATCAAGAATAAAAAGACATAAGAGGATCAATTTGTAGCTTTTTGTCAGTTTAGTATTGGAGTTAGTCTCAGAGAGGAGAAGAGAACCAGGAGGAGAAGAAAATAAAGCAAACGAAGGAAATATAAAGAAAGCAAAAAGGAAGGACAAGGAAGGGAAAGGAAGCTAGGATCAAGCAAGGAAAGGTTGGATCAAGTAGCTTCAATAGGAATATTTGTAGGTAACAGATTGCATGTATGATTTCCTATTTGGTCATGGCATGAATGGCATATGCATATGTGTATTTTGGTTTCTTTTTTGTCGGTGGGCTAGAATTTTTTGGGTTTTGACACTGGTTTTTAGCCTTTCCCTTCCATTTTTACATAGCCATGGTGTGATTAGATTATTTCTTGGTCGAGCTTTGGATTTCTAGAAATTTTTGGATCCGGGTAAGGTGGTCTTAGGAAAATCCAAAGGGTTGGAGGTGGAGATGTTTTTCTCTGGGAAGCCCTCAATAGGTAGGTGGAGATAGGAAATTTCCTCAAGGGATGGTGAAGGAATTATGAGGTATCCAATCTTGGCTTGCTTTTGTGATCTCAGGATCGTTTTAGGTGAGATCACATTATGGTGAGGGTGGAGGAAATTTAACCTATGGATTCCCTTTGTTTTTTATGGATTGGATTATCTCATGAGATCCCATATTTATGCCTCGAATATGGCATGAGGGTGACTGGTTGAAAGAAATATTTGGTTTAGGCCAATCTATGTTGGGTGGTATGTGGAAGTCCTTGACTTGGTTTTCCTTTTTGTATGGTTAATAAGATAAGTTCCTTTTTCTTTTGATGATTAAATGTACTTGTTATCATGTGTCTTTAATGGATGTTCTATCATTGTTATTTATCTGGTTGTATGTTGGTTATAAGCATGGTTAATTGACACATCTATGTATGGATCTTATCACATTTCCATCAATGAATGTCTAGGTAAAGAATGGATGAAATAACTGGTGTTATCATAGTTATTGCAAGAAGGATTAAATCCTTCTTGTTAAACCTCATATAAGTTTTTCGATCCTTATGTTCAAATATGAATTTGTGACCTGTAGGTTGCATGTTCATCATGTGTTTGACAGAATGTCAGTCCTGGTTAGGAGAGGTCAAGTCAAGTATTGGTTCAAGTTTTTAGTTTATAAGATTTGTTTTTATGTCATTTATCATTTTTGGATGTTTCACTGAGTTTTGAGTAGAGCTTTGAGTCGTCGCCCTTAAAGGTGGCTCAGAATTTATGGGTCGCTGGAATGGAACTGTCTCAAAAATTCCACGGTCGCATGGAGGAAGGCTTATCAATGCGATTGGAGGGCTAAAATCACTTGTATGCCTTGGAAAGGGAGTGGATGGGGCTATAGATCAGTGAAAAAGATATTTATTTCAAGGGTTTGACACCTTGAGTGGTTGGGTTACTCCTAGAGGTCCTGTAGAACTTGAGGGAAGTTAGGAAGGCCTTATGTTGTTGAATCCATTTCCTTAAGGCCACATAAGAGGTTGAGTCTTATCATAACGACCCAAAGCTCATTTTTATCCCGAGAAAACTGGTAAAAGTGGGTAAATGTGGGAGGATGTGGTTACAACTTTTGGTCAAGCATGAAGAGGGAAGTCATGAATATTTAAAAAAGTGTTTAGAATGCCAATAGGTGAAAACAAAGGACCATTATCTAGCAATATTGATTCATCCATTACCCATCCTTGAATGGAAATAGGAGATTATTACGCTTGATTTCATTATTGGTCTAGCTAAGTCTAAGAAACATAATGATTATATAATGGTAGTAGTTGATAAATTGAGTAAATCTTCCCATTTTATTTCCATGAAATCTACCTATTAAATAGTCCAAAGTTCTAACATATTCATGAAATAAACTTTCATATTGCATGAAATACCAAAAGTGGTAATTTGTAACATAGACGTCATTTTACATTTGCATTTTGGAAAGATATGTTCAATGGATTAGGTACTCAGATACAATTTAGTATTGCATACCACCCTCAAATAGATGGGAAAAATAAGTAGGTCAATCAAGTGCTTAAGGATATGTTGAGAATGTATGTGATGAAACCATTGAGTAAGTGAGAAGACTACATTTACTTGGTGGAATTTTCTAAAAATAATAGCAATCACACTTCCCTAAAAATGAGCCCATTCGAAGTATTATATGGATTCAGATGTAAAACACATATTAATTGGAGTCGCCATGAGGATAAACTGATGTTAGGACCTAATATGTTGAAAGAAATGGAACAAGAAGTAAGACAACTGAGGGAAAACCTGAAAGCTGCCCAAGATTGGAAAAACACTTATGTTGATAAAAAGTGAAACTACTGATAATTTCAAGTAGGTGACCACATATATGTACGAGTAAAACTTAAGAAGAGCATCTTGTATTAGGGAGTTTGTGCCAAACTAGCACCTCAGTTTTGTGTTCATTTTCATATTTTGGCCTGAACTGGGCCTATAACATATTAGCTAGCCTTGCCTAGCCACATACATGTGCATAACGACTTTCGTGTTTTATTATTAAAGAAATATATATTATTCTAGACATGTTATCAACTGGTAGGATATACAAATAACATAATTAATAAGAAATGAAACTAACAAGCAATTCGATGATTGTGGTTGTAGGTTCGAACCAAACAACGAGTTGCTGGTCTAACCCCTACGTATACTCGACCAGAGAGAATTAATACTATAGAAGTGAGTTATCACTCAGGTGAAAGTGCAATGGAAGCACTTTAGCCCAGAAGAGCTTATCTGGGAGAATGATAAATTTATGAAGGAAGCATACCCAAGCATATTTTGAGGTTTAGAAAACATTGGGATGATTTTTTGCTCAATGGGGGAGAGATGTAATATTCCTTAGTAAAATATGTAAATATTTTTTTTACTGCTCACGAAAAAGGGAAAATACTCTTAGTTTTGGGCCATGTAAAGGCCGAACTTATGTATTTGAATTTACTTATATCTTATAAGCGTTGTATGCGACCTAATAAAAGTCACATTGGAAAAATAATACTAAGAGAGCTCATACTCAGGTGGTTATATTCAGTGATATGTGGGGTGGTTACTAGCCCAAAACTCCTCTTAGGGAGGAGGGAGAGGCCAATAGGGTACTGTAGACCTGAGGATAGGAGGAAAAATCCCTATTGTGGGAATAATTTTGGAGTTGTTTTAGCGAGTGGTATTCTTGACTAAGCCTTGTGTGGAGGCTACAAATTTGAGACTACGTCTAGTTGGGATTAGATAGTCTCAAGGTAATGATAATTTGTTCTAAGCCAACCTTCACGTGAAGATGGATCGGGGGGAGATGCAGCGATGACTAATATCATTGGATGGGTGGAGTATTATTTTCCTAATAACTTGTAACATACTAACAATAATGAATAGATAAGTATTGAAACATTTCCAGTTATGTTAAACTAGAACTATAGATATTAATGTGAATGTTGATTACTGTGTTCTTCTTTTGTACAATGTTGTCGAGATTTTAAATCTGATAAAACATTGGGATTACTTTTTTTAAAAAGAAAACTTGTTTGGATAATTTTGACCATGAAAATTTTGTGGTTAAGTGTAAATAAAATTATGAATGATTGGTAACATGTGAGATATGTCATGGAGTTGTAAGTGAGAGAGTTGATAGTGTAACTTTGTTTGTTAAAAGAAAATAATAACATAATATATGATAGATGGACCATAAGTGAGAATTGGATTCCCACTTTATCATCCACTCTAACCACTTCTTAAAATTCTCTCTCTAACCACCATAATGGTTTATGTCTTCAATAATTTACCATTCCCTTTCTTCAATCAATTAAAATTCATTGTTACACCATTTATTAACCTTTCATTTGATATCATGTCCATAGTACAACTAGTTTCTTAATCAACTAATCCTTACTTATCAGTTATTAATTAAATAAATCTCAACACAATAATTCATTATTCGTTCATTTATACCCATTTATCACTTAAAC
>APFE030477464.1:35739-55173 GCA_000404065.3 Pinus taeda | reverse complement strand
CCCCCCCCCCCCCCCAAAGGTACCAAGGCATAGAAGGGGTAGATATTCTAACATCTCCAAATTAATTCACAAATCTAGGATTAAGGTGGAATATGGAAAACAAATCTCAATTTTTGGGGTACTTAGAGAAAAAGGCCACCTTGACTTTGTTTCCTCATGAAGTGTTTATTATTTAATTGCAGGGGTATGGTCAGGCCTGATAAAAAGCTGGCCCTTAGGAGACTCTTTGAGATCGAGAAGTTGGATGTTATTTTCCAATAGGAAACCCTCGAAGATGGAGACTCTATTAATAACATCCTGAAGTCAATTATCCCTAGCTTTACTTTTCATACTCTGGATGTGAGAGGTAGGTCTCGGGACTTTGCTATGGGTTTCAACAAAAAAATATATGAAGATTGACAATATTTAGGGGAGAGAATGGGTCGTGGGAGTTGATGTTACCTTTGTTGAATTAGGTACCCCACTTTGAATGATTAACATATATGGCCCTTATCACAATCGAGAATCTTTTTGGGAAAATATGATGAGGACATCTTTCATTACTAATGATAACATCATCATTAGTGGTGACCTTAATTTCTTCCTGGGTCATGCTAAATCATGGGGGCAACATTCCAAGATTTACCCCCTCATGGAAACTTTTAAACATAATTTGGACCAACATAACTTTTTGAATATTGATATGGCTCGAATTAAACCTACTTGGAGAAATAAGAGAATAGGGGAGGCATCACCCGCAAGAAGACTGTAATGTTTTCTCATTAAGGCATAGATGGTGGATAGACTTGATAATATTAGACAATGGGTAGATACTGGGGGCATATCGAATCACTCCCCCATATTCCTAGAGGTTGTGGATTCCTCCTATTAGCAAAAAACTCCTTTCAAATTCAACTCTGCCTAGTTAAGGGAAGAAGAAATTCATAAAATTGTCAAAAAAACATGGACTGCCAACAATCAGGAAAGAAGTAACCCCCCTACAGAAGTCATTGCCAGTAATATGTCTAGACTCAAACACAGGATGATCATGTGGTTAAAGGAAAAGAAGAAAAGGGATGAGGCTACTCTGCAGCAAATTAAATCAAAACTTGTTGCTTTGGTAGACTCAGACAACACTCACCTTCTCTCCATGGAACATAAACTCCATCTAACTAGACTAGAAGCACAAAATATTAGACTATTAAGACAAAAGGAGGAAGAATGGAGACTTAAGAGTAGAGCTACCTGGCTCCAAGCTGGGGAAGACAATACTAAATTTTTTCAATAAGGTGTGAAAGGCAGGAATATATCTAACACCATTTTCTCATTAAAAGATGAATCAGGTAGGTAGGCCACTACCTTCAATTAACTTGCAGACATGGGCATTATACATTTTAGCCACTTACTCAAAGCCCCTTGGGAAGCAACTATAACAAAGGTGCTTAGGATTGCGAGAATATTTCCATGGTTTGTTGACAAAGATGATTTGGATAACCTAAGAAAACCATCACTCTAGTGGAAATATAACATGTCCTCAAATGGTTTAAAAGAGATAACAGTCCAGGACCTAATGGATGGCCCATTGAATTCGACCTTAATTTCTTCAAATTAATTGGTAGGGATATTCTACTCGCTATTGAAGATTGTAGATTGAGCGACAGAATGTACGAAGGATTTAACTCCACTTTCATCGCCCTTATCCCCAAATTTGATAATCCCTAGTCTTTTGACGACTTTCACCCATTTACTTATGTAATTGCGTATACAATATCATCTCCAAAATCATTGCTAACTGTCTCAAAATAATTACATCCCATTACATATCCAAAGAACAAGTTTATTTCCTCAATCATTGACAAATCCATGAGGCCATAGGTATAGCCTAGGAAGGTCTCCATTTCATCAAGCTTAGGAACCTCAAGAGAATCATCCTCAAAATCGACCTATCTAAAGCTTTTGATAGAACCATCTGGACCTACCTTCACCTCCTTCTAACCCACATTGGGTTTCCTCACTCCTTCATCAACTGGGTCATGTGCTGTGTTTACTCATCCTCTTACAACATCCTCATAAATGGAGCGGCCTAGAATTTCTTTCATGCTAAACAGGGACTCATACATGGTTGCCCCTTATCACCTCTGCTTTTCCTTATCATGGAAGGATTGAGTAGACTTATTTCCACTGCTAAAATCTCTGGGGATATAAATGGGGTAAAAATGATTGATGTATTTCTCTTATATGTTGATGATGTTCTCATTTGCTTTGTTGGCTCCATCAAAGACTCAACAAATTTATGCATATCCTAGCTATCTTCTGCAAAGCTATAGATATCGTGCCAAACCAGATCAAGTCCACTATCATCAATATTATTGCTCTCTCAATGATCGTGTATATGCACTACAACACTTCCAATATAGGCACCTAACTCTTGAGGATGGCATCAAATACTTGGGCTACAGACTCAAACCTAACCATTATCGCATTGTGGATTGGACATGGTTGATTGCAAAAATAGAGGTTGTAATCAATATTTGGAAACAACATTGGCTTTCAAGAGCTAGCAGACTGGTTCTCATCAAATCATTGTAGAATCCATATCAGTATACTAAATGGTCCTAGCTTGGGTTCCAAAGCACATCACAGACATAATCCAACAAATATGTCACAGAGTCTTGTGGAGAGGAAGCCATGAAGGCAGGACTTTCACTTGGGTCAGATGGGATAGGATAGCCAAACCCAAGAAATGGGGTGGATGGGGTATGAAGGACCTAATTTTTTTTGCAAAGGCCCTCTCAGAAAAAATGGGTTGGCAACTTCTCACCTCTACTAGTCTTTGGCAAGAAGTGGTATACCATAAATACATATGTCCCCAATTGATATTGGATTGGATTCATAGCTCGATCAAGAAGAAAACCAACTTTTCCACAATTTGGCGAGCAGTCTCTCAATCCATATAATTCATAAAACAAGGATCGGATTAGCGTGCAGGCACAGGTGAAAAGGTATGTATTGGAAAAGATGCATGGTCGGGATGTGGGAATGCACACATTCTTGTGCTTTAACTCAGGTAGTAGCTCAATTCAATAGGCATAAAATATCTATCTCAGATTATAGATGATGAACACACATCGTTGCTCACTCAAGCATCTAAATTGAATTCAGACCTCATGATTCTCAATTGATGGAGACAGGACTGGGACAAATATACTAGTGCTCTTTCTGAATCCCATGCCAGAATAATAGATCAGGAGGATGAACTAATATGGGCCATATCCACCCATGGTAGATACACTCCAAAAGAGAGATACATGTTTATATATTCGTATTAAGAACCTGAGACAACGGACTAGAGGTGGCATCTTCTCTGGAAATTAAAAGCTCCACAAAAAAAAAAAATTCATGTGGTGCCTGATAAACGATAAGGCTCCTACCAATGACAATCTTTAAAGAAGATCCATTCACAGCCCCTCGTGTTACTGCCTTTATAAGGAAAATGAAAAATCAATTGACCATCTTTTCTATGTTGTCCTATGGCTTAGTACATATGGCATCACCTATATGAGTCTCTCAGAATTAACCTTAGATGGAAAGGGGCAAATATACTATCTACCTAGCACTCATGGTGGCACAATGCAAATGAACACAAACTAGCAACCTTCCTATATTAGTGTGTTGGGGCATTTGGATAGCAAGAAACAAACAAATGCTTCAGGACACTTTAAACGATTGGAACTCCACATGTTCTAACATTGAGTCTCTGTATCAATTAAATCTTGATGACGAACAATCGCACCAAATCCACCACATAGCCCCTAAAGCCATTGACGAATCTTTTTCGTGGGCATATTTTGATGGATCTGCCCAAGAAACTGGCTGCAAAGGTGGGGCCATCTTATATATATCCGAGAGCCATTTTTACAAACTAAATATGGGATTTGGCCAAGGAATTAACAATTATGCATAACTAAACAACCTTAGACTGTTCCTCATCTTCGCACTTGAGAAGCACTGCAATCGGATTCAGATATTTGGAGATTCCAAAATTGTCATCAATTGGTTTAACTCTCTATCTCATTGTCACATGCACACACTCAGAGGACTACTGGATGAAATTACATCATTAAAATATGACTTTGGTTTTATTGTTTGTAACCATATTTATAGGGAAAGGAACCAAATTTCTGACAGTCTTTCCAAGGAAGCTGCGCCACAGCCCATCAGTCAATGGATAATACAGGAACAACAGGGACAGGAAAGCTATCAGTACTTCCAAAGGCCATTCATAGAGAATCCAATGGTTGCAGATCTGACAAATCCGACATCATGATCCTCGACAACTTTTTGATCGACACTTTTATGCTATATATTTTTACATTAATAGTCTATTTATTGTTTAATACTGCTATAGTTTTTTGTAAATATTTATGATACTATGAACTTGCACTCTATGGATAGATAGCAAGATCCATCTTTGTTTACATGGATATACTTTATGCAGATACAACATGTAATTTTCAATATTAATATAATGCAAATTACAATTTTTTTCGCGACAAAAAAAACACCTTAATTTGTATTACATATAAAATATTTGAATTCCATAATATATTTATTTGTGTGTGGGGGTTTAAAAAAAACTATGTATATAATATATAAAGAAATTGAAAAAAATAAATCTTATGTTAAAAACATTTCAAATACAGGCACTATTTTATATATATTTTTAGGTCCATTTTGTATGAAATCTAGTAATGAAAACTTAAGGTGTGTAGTTTACACAATACAAGTGGTCAATAAGATGCAATTTAAACAATGATATATATATATATATATATATATATATATATAGGTGAAAAGGGGACAAAATCTCTACAACTGCAAATCCTTCTTAAGTTTTGTGTCTAAAAAAAATTGCACCTCTAGAAGTTTGATCCTATGGATCTACACTTGCTATCTATCAACTTCTATCTTCATATGTTTTCTATATATATAATAACTTCTTTGATTTCAAGTCAGTAGGTAGATAGAAATATAAATAATAGGGGCTTTTCTCTCCTTTCTCATGGCCTCTTTTTTTTTAAATTGTTGTTTTTTTCTTTCCTTTCTTAAAAGATGGTTTACTTTACTAATATGATATTAGCTGCAAACAAAATTTAGCCCACTACTTTTAATTAAAGTAGATAATTACATTATAAACAAACCTATCCTAGCAAGACATTAAAGTTTTAAGGGTGAAAAGAAAAATAACATCCCCAAACATATCATAGCAAGAGATTAAGATTCTAACCGGGTGGAAAGAAAGATTAACATCCCCTGGAGTTGTTGCCTTATTATATAAATAATAGGGCTTTGATTGATCATTTTGGGACACCGCATTATTATGGTGGGAGTGGCGTTCATCAGTTTATGATAAATAAATCTAAAATCATCCATATTCGTGACTCTGGGTATCATTGTCTTTATTGAAAAGTATTATTTCGCTAATCTCCATTGCAGATTCTGAAGAACACAATAATGGCTGCCATTGGATTTACGGGATCTGTAAATATTTCTTTGATGATACATTTGTGTCGACTGAATTTTCTCAACAATGCATCCGTATTATCCGTGTCAGTTGAATGTAGGTGCTAACTGGAGACGAGTTATAAGTGGTAAGAGGAGCCGAGACGAGGAGTTTTTCAGAGGAGCAGGAAACCCCACTTAAGAAATCGTGGAATGCCATCAAATCAAACTCCGCCGAACTAGGGTTTAAGTTTTTTCTAAAGTGCAATCGGAGCAATCTGTATGTGCCCTTCAACTAATCTTCATGAATAACGTCATTTCGTTATGCCAAAAAACGATAAAGAGTCATTCAGTTATTCAAAACGTTTATTTTGTTGCAGTGATTCAGATTGCACCTTCAACGACTATTCTTATTTTTACATGATAGTGACGTTCCCTTTCTAAGAATCCAAAGCTCAAGGCGCGTGCTTTTACACCTTTCAAAATGGTAAGACTCAATATGATTATCGGCAATGCGTATAAGCAGGATTCTCTATCTATCCCCTTGTGTTGAAAAGCGGAACAGAGACCCATTTCCATACTGTATTGCAATTTGTAATGGAACTGAGGCAACACATAGCCAGGTTAGATGCATTCTAGATGGGGAGACTGGCATTATAACACAATAGACGGGATGTTGGTGGATACTGGTTGCCTCGTATTATATAACACGTTGCGTTCTTATATATGAGTGGGTATTCCACAAGGATTCGAGGAGTTATTTTCTTAGAGGTATTTGCTAAACCTCCCGCATTGAAAGATATTGTAATATTCCCAGGCACCCATCTGACAGGCACAATATCATCTTTTTCTCTGTCCACTCCATAATTTCAAACTTTCTTAAACTGACTCACTGACAGTTTGATATTATAAAAGAAAGCAATACAATATAACAAAATGCAGGTTCTAAGTTATTTATAATTATACGCACAGCTATTTTACAACAGAACGCTTCTATTGACTAATAATTTGCATCAATTGGTTCCGGGGCATTCCCCCTTACAACAGAACGCTTATATTGATTAATAATTTGCATCAATTGGTTGCGGGTCATTCCCCAAATATAGGTATTATTTTACTAGGAAATTTTATAATAGAAACAACAGATTATTTTATATATACACTTTCACCAAGTCCAATTTCCAACTATTTTTTTGGTTACCGACAAAACCATCCCAAATCACCAAATCCCTTTTTCCCTTTTATATATATTCATTTGAAACCCGCTCAAAGTTTTATATATATTCTTACTAAGTCGAAACCCACTCAAAGTTTTTTATATATATTCTTACTGCGTCTAATTTCTCATTAATTTTTGGTTACTGACAAAACTATCTCAAATCACCCATGAATCCTTTTCTCTGCAATATTCCCTCAAGTATTATAACTCTTTTTTAAGTTTTGACATAGTTTCTTTAAGAAAATATAAATGTTGAAATATATAGAAATCTCCAATATAATTTTCTTAACAAAATTTCTTTTACATTACAACTTTCATTACCAACTTCATTCTTTTAGTTTAACACCCTAAACTAAGCTTTCAATAACATGATAGTGAGAATGAGCATGAAAATGACCCTCAACTCTCAACTCTCAAATGCAATGATTATGTATACATGATTTTAACATGTCACTTTACAATCCACAACTTAACTCACTTGCATATATCTCAACGTTTAACTCACTTGGCATATATCTCAATGTTTATGTATGCATGATTTTAACATGTCACTTTACAATCCACAACTTAACTCACTTGCATATATCTCAACGTTTAACTCACTTGGCATATATCTCAATGTTTATTTTCCCATTTAGGTAAGGTATGGTGAGATAGTTTGGAAAATAATAAAATATAATTTTTTTTATTTTGGTTCTTTTGGGTCATTTTCATTATTTTTTGTTCTTTTTAATGGAATTATAACTTCTATCATTTTAGTCCCTGCAAATAATTATATATTTGTAGACAATTTACATTAGTTGGTTAGTGAAGATATTTTTTTTAGTGTAACTCACACATATATATTATATAATATTTGAAGGATACAAAATTTGGTGTTCTATACATTAGTATTATTGAGTAGAGAGCACATTGGACAACCTAGTATGATAGAGATGTGTAATTCATTCCATTCTCAACCTTGATTTATTCGGCAAGCTTTGAATAAAAAAATTATAATACATCAATAATCTCACTATCACTATGATGGCATACATGGTAAAACTATTTTACTTTTACTATTAGTCATAAATAAAATATTTCACTATACATATAAAATAGCATAATTTTATATTCAATTTAAAAGTAAAAGACATCTCATATTTTTGTTTTTAAGTATAAGAAAGAATTAAATAAACACTTAAATAAACTATTTAAATATCCATGTTAAAGACAGATATATAATTTGGATGTTCAAATAGTTTATTTATGCATAGAAATATGAGAAGTGATGCCAAGGATATAGATAATTCAACTCATAATATAAAATTAATATGTGCTATTTAAGCTCAGAACTTTTAAAATAGATGGTGAAAATTTTGTAGTGAAAAGGTCACTTGTTTTAACCAAAAAAAGTTGTTGTGGCCCAGACTAAGTGTGCCACCCCCAATGAGTTCATGGGTCTCAATTACTCAAGCCACAAGTTAAGCTTGCTACTCATCTAAGGACGCACATTACCTAACTATATATATATAATGGTAAAAAAATTAGTACGAGTCATAAATAAAATATTTCAATATGTAAGATTGAATAATATTAATGTATATTTAAAAATATGAAAAAGTTAATGTGAAATAGAATTTCTAATTTTTTAAAAATAAAGTTACTAAAAATATTTAAGTTATTAATGCATATTTAAATATATGAAAAATTAATGTGAAATGGAATTCATAATTTTTTTTAAACTAAAGCTACTAAAAATATTTAAGTGTCAACATATATATATATATATATATATATATATATATATATATATAATATATATATATATATATATCTATTATTCTTATACTTGAAATATTTCCTATAATCTTGTTATTCTGCAAGTTGGTCTTTTTTTAGGTTTAGTTTTAGGTCATTTGAATTATAAGTTGAACTTGCTAGCCTATAGAATTCAAATGTCCAAGGGAATTTTCAAGAGATTGAATCTATTTATACATTCAAAAATGCAATTTAAATAAATAAAAAGTATACATGAGAGAGAGGGAACCTTTATATGTCCATCTTAGCTAAAGATATAACAACCACTGGGAGAGATCAAATCTGTGGAGGTGAAAACCTTTTTTGAAGTTGAAGTTTGCAACTTAAAAGATTTGATCCCTCTAGGTGCTTGCTACATCCATGGACCATAGTTAAGATGGATCTACGGTAGTAACCATTTTTTATGACATTCCCTCATAAAACTCTTAAATTTTTTTTGTTTACCTTAATAATTTTTCTTATTTATTTCTCTTTGTGTTAAAAATATTTGATTTATATCCCCTTCCCAGTTGTTTTTATCTTTTATCATCTAAAACATGTCTTTCTATCATTCAACATTCTATCCTGCCTTTAATTTATCAAAATACATTTCAACAAAACACAAAAAAGATATTTAAATTTATGAAAACCCCGGACCATAACCAAATCTTTATAAAACATCGCTAATATGCTGAAAAATCTTAACCTAAACATCTCTATATCCATCTGAACTTTTTATATCAACTATACTTTGGTACAGTTGATAAGGAATATTCAACAAAGTTTTCGATCAAATTTACTTTACAATCTTTTTCCAATTGTTTTAAAAAGTCTATAAAAACATAATGCATTGTTTTAAAAAGATTCACCCCAAACTATCAATCTTAGGTAAAGTTGATAAGGAATATTCAACAAAGTTCTCCATCAAATTTACTTTACGATCTTTTTGCAATTGTTTTAAAAAGTCTATAAAACATAAGGCATTGATCATTTCAAAAAGATTCACCCCAATCTATCAATCTTATGATTTCTAGGGATAAGTAAATCGTTTACTAGTCCTTCAAAACCCGTGTCCTTTTCGTATCCTCAGGCATATAATGATCAAGCATAGCATATCCTCGTTGATCGCAACCATTTTTCCTTTTTTCCAATGACTTTCGTCTTCTAATCACATAAAATATATCTTTTGGGAGTAAGTTCATCCATTTTTTCTTGAGAGCAGAGCCGAGCATTAACCAAAGCAATTTCCAATCACTTGCTCCGCCTTTTCTTAAACAATTTCTTCCACTATCTCCATTTCCTTTGTTTTTTCGTGGCATTGCTGTTTTAAACACATGAAAAATACCTACTTGACATATTTAAACACTTCCTCACTTTTTCTTAAACAATTTTCTCCATGCTGTCTATTTCCATGTTGGTGCTAAATTCATCAGTGTTTCTGAACCCGAACCTTAATCAAATAAATCTCTAAACCCTATCTCCATTTTTCCTGAATAAACAAATAATAAGTTATTGTAACTGCCAGATGTCTTCCTCACCATCGATATGGCGTGCCACGATCATATAGCACTGAACACTGACTAAATTAAAAGGAAAGCAACTAGACGATATGCTTTTGTCATGCATATTTCCGGGAATCCCAGATCGATTTGACATCCATTAACGACCACGCAGACTATTTTTCTGATATCTATACGTCTCTTTGTTGAGTTGGACTTTCACAGAGACCTTTGCCCCAAAGGCGCCGCCAAGATGTGGATAGCTGTTAAAACTGGGAATCTTGATATCCCAAACAAATGTACCTGAGGGAAATAATATATTCTGTCATCCACTTGAATGAAATGGTCGGATACAAACTTCAGGGAGCCGCCTTCCCTAATACTTTATGGTATCGCCGTCAAAGTCCTGTGTGGCCTCATATTATATTTACTTGTGGGGAGTCGACACAATATAAATAGAGCTTTCGTGTTGCAGCCTCATTCTCATTGAAGCAGTCGGACTCGTCTTAGTTTAGTTAAGTCATCAGGTAAGTCATATGATCCTCTCTTTTCAACATTAGAATTTGCTTGTTTGGGCAGAATTCAGAATGGCAGAACGTTTCAAAGAAGCTGTAACTAATCTCATCTCTGAGTTTGTAAAAGACTTGGAGAATGAGTTAACGAGAGAAGCCACACAAACTCTTACTAAGAAGATAATGAAATTGCTGCCCACTGAATTCATTTGGTGCATTGTCGCTGTTGCTCTCCTCTTATTGTTTATCACCCATCGAAGCGCCCTTCCCAACGACTTAACGTGGCCTTTGGGTGTTGCTATGATAAAAATTGGGATTTTGCTAATAAATTCGACTATAGGCTTACTGTTTAGTCTCATCTGCATCGGATCTATCACACTTGTCTTCGTCAGTCCATCCGGTAAGACTTCTCTTCGATTTTTCAACAATGATATTTTTTAACTCCATAATACTCCATATTGGATGTCGATTTTTGATATTTATTGTCTGTTCCCTGTACTGCATATTGATGCGCCTATTTGATATTTATTCTTTCTCCTCTGTTTATGAATCGATATAATCTACTATTGAAAATTTAATAAGGTTTTCCTTAACGTTAGAATTTGTTTACTATTGAAAATTTCATAAGGTTTTCCTTAAGAATTTGTTTGCTTGCGCAGATTCCAGAACGGCAGAACGGTTCAAAGAAGCCATAAGTAATATCATCTCTGAGTTTGTAAAAGATATGGGGAATGAGTTAAGCAGACAAACCAGGGAAGGTCTTACCAAGAAGATACTGAAATTGCTTCCTGTCGGATTCGGTCGGTGGATTATAGCTGTTTCCCTCTCTTTGTTGTTTCTCAGCTATCGAAGCGGGCCACCCCACTCCTTAACATGGTATTTGGGAGTTGGGCTTTTGAAAATGGGGATATTGTTAATAATGGGGGTGATTGTAAGGTGATCTATGATTTGCAATATGGTTAATAATGGGGGTGATTGTAATGTGATCATTGATACCATTTATGTTTACTGTAATGCATAATTTTGAATAGGCCATTTATTTATTTTTATTTGTTTATTTTGTATCTTGTTTAATACCATAGGCATTAATCTTTATAGGTTGATAGTGTATTTTGTTTAATATTACGTTAATTAATTTTTGAGGTTTATGTACTTGTATATTATAAATAAAATTAATTATGTCTAAATAAAATTTTAAAATTTTAATTTAATTATTAATAATTATTGAGTAAATAATAAAATAAATAGGTAAAATTTAATTTATCTAAAATATTTAAGATATAATAATTTAAAATAAAATTTTAATTTTTAATTAATTTTATGATATGTTAATTTTAGAAATATGATATGTTATGAAGTAAGCCTTTTAATATTTTAAACATTTATCAACACATTTAATTTATATAATTATACTATTTTTTAATTTTAATCATTTAAAATTTATAATGAAATAATTATTTTGAAATTTTATTAAATTAATAACTACAATAATTTATTAACAATTTAATTTAAAAAAAATAAAAAATAATTCTTATTCTTATTAAATTTAAAATAAATATGTAGTTATTATAGCCCATACTAATACACAATTTTAATAAAATAATATTTTATTAAAATTTGAAATGTATAATAAAATAAACTACAGAAATTAAAAACATTTAAGACGAAATAAATAAATACTTTGTTAACAAAAACTTCTTTCTGTTTCTAAATCGAGAGTGCTCGATGATTGTCCATATTCATGGAGAGCAGGTAGCATCGTGTAATCCCCGCATGCATGCGTTTGAAGTATCTGATTAACCACGCTGTTTCCAGAATCGCTAACGTTATAATTTTTTTTTTTTAAATATATTTTTGTGGTTAATTTTATTGAATTGGTTGAAAGTGTAGTTATATTATTTTTATAATTTAAATGGTTTACAAGTTAATAGTAATGTTTTTGGATCATTAAAATTTGATAAATGTTTTCTAATCAACTAATATGATTTACAAATTATTCAAAATACCATATTTATTGATATATTTAACATTAAAAGTTTAATAGTAAAACCTAACAATTTCCTTATAAATAATATTTGAAACATAAACCCAAAAAAAAATATGTGTGAGATTATGGCATATCACCCGGTGGCCACACAATTCCAAAGAATTTAAATTATTGAGGATCCCAATTCCAAGCCAGAAGCGCAATTCGACGCGTTCCATTAAGAAAGGAAAATTAATATCGTTAATTTACTGAACACGCGGAGACTTGAAAATGAAATGAATATTGAACATTGTTCTGTATAATTGTATTAAGAATGATTACTTTAAGGGCCTTCAAATATATAAAATATATTTGTTTGACACAATTTTGAATTTGTCATTAATCTATTTTAATTTATAACTGGATTGTCCAAAGCCAATACTTTTTTATCACATTCCAAGATTTTTGTGCTTTATTTTTTAAGAGTCGGTCACCCTCACCAACAATTTGGAAGAGTTTATATAATGTAAGTTTTTAACACTTTTGTAAATTTACTGATTTATCAATAGAGTATTTATGTCTTAAGGATGGATTTAAATTTTTTAAGTATAGTTTCTAGTTTAACTTGTATAAAAATTGGTGGGAATTTCTTGGAATTACAAGTTTGATTTGTAAACTCTCCACAATATGAGTGTTCCAATGTAACATATATAAACATCTCAAAAAAGTTAACAATTGTTACCTTGATTTTTTATTAAAGCACATTTTAAACCTCTAACCAAATTTCAATATAGCATATACAACCACACAACTTTCTTTCAACTATATATTATTATACACACAATTAATTAACGACAATACAAGTTTGGCAAATGTCCATCGTCAAGTTTAAATATTATATGTATCGTTGGTCTATTAGTGGCTTCCACATGTGTCCTTTTGAATTCAACCTTTTGTTGGAACTGTATTAATTATGTTGGTCATGATTAAACTCCTATAGTGCATGTTGGTTGAAACCATTATCTTTGATAACCTTGAGGTTTAAACTATGGGTTTTTCGATGGTACCGAGGCATATTGAAAGTTCTATCTAGAGGTGTGTTGGCTCCTAGTTTATTTGACATGTCTTGTTTCCTCTGCCATGGATTATCCACTGAATAATCCAATGGCATCGATCATCGAATGTTGGTTAGGGTAAACAACTGCATCATGTTATGAGGTTTATCCTCCCATTCTGTCGCTCCATAACCGACTCTTTAATCTGTATTGCACTTCGAGGATGCTAGGGTAATGAGGGTTTGTTCTAACACATACCTCTCTCATCGTGAACTGTATACTGAATTAGTTCTTCCTCTTTGTTCATTTACTGCATTTAGATTACCCTTGTATGAATGTTGCATAGGTTATAGTTTACAATTGTGAATACCATGGTAAGTTACTGCCTGATACTTGTGCTATTATTTATAAATAATTTTCTAGGGTTAGTCGTCAACATTAACAGTGAAGGGTTTGTCTCCTCTTTGGTTTTTCTGAGGGCAGCGCTCAGGTTTCAGCTCCGCCACGGGTATTGACTTCTTTTCCTTTTTCCAATGAAAGGGTTACTTGAATTTACTAGAGTTTCCTTCTTCTCACAAATTATATGGACGATTCTAATTTTTATTTTATGTTATAGGGTTTTACAGGTAAGCTTGGTGACTGTCTTTATACTATGCGCCATTTTTCAAAAGAACTTATGGTCAATCCACAAGAAAAAACCTTCCTCATCAATCTCTATTTTTCCCATGTTCTCTCTCTTCGTTTAACCTTGGTTCATGCTTAGATTTTCTCCCAATCCTATCTTTGTGAGTTATATTTATTAGGGTACTCTTATAGAGTACAATAAAGATTACTTGCCTAGTTGGAAACCTTAAACAGAGCCTTCAAGATGTTAAGTTCTGTTACATTGTTTATGTAATTATTAATTGTTAATTATCTGGAGCATAAGAAAGTCTCCTTAAGTTTTTATAACGGGTATAGTAAACCCTTGTTATTATTTACTTCTAGGGTTTAACCTTTTTCTAAAGGTTATTTATATATGGCTCTTGTCACTTGGCGTGGTTATAATTTTTTAGGTCCCTACACTACTAGTGTAACCCCTTATTGTTATTAGTGCACCCCCCTTATTGTATTATTGTGCACATATAGTCCCCATGTTGTTATTAGTATGCGCCATAGAATCCCGCTATTGTTATTGTTGTGCCCTTACAATATTATTGTTATGTAGGCTATGATTGTATTAGGACCCCTTAGACTCCTATATATAGAAAGGAGGTATTTTCATTTGTATCATCCAAGAATTATTCATTTGTGTAATGTAAAGTAGGTTGCACCCTTATAGAGGATTATTTTGAAGGCGTTGATCTCTCTTTTCTTCTATTTTGTGATTTGGTTTCATAACATTTTGTATCAGAGCTTTGGATTCTATGGTTTCGCTGCTCTAAACAGGTCATTGTGGAATTTTCACTATAAGTTTTTTCTACGTCATTTTAGAAGCTAAAAAAAACCCATTTGATCTGAAATCTTGCTGAACCTCGGGTCCAAATTTTAGATCTTGCCTTGCTATATTTTCGGAGATATGATCCGAGGAATTTAGGGTTTTTGAAAGCTCCAAAATTCGATCTCAAATCAGTCATGTGGCCTTTTCGCTATAACTTTTTTTTCTACGAAGGTTCAAACTTTAAAACTAAAACAAATCTGAGTTGAAAGCTTGGTGAAGCTCGGGCCCGAATTTCAGATCCTGTTTCGCTATATTTTTGGAGATACTGTCCAAGACATTTAGGGTTTCTCTAGGCTCCCGAATTACATCCCAAACAGGTGACCTTGGAAAAATCATCATAACTCTCCCTGAGCATAAAATTGAAATGTCATCAAAATTTACAGAACGAGGATGGAATTTACTTTTTTGTGTATTGTTTTCAGGTCCAAAGTTTGAAAAAGTGACATGTGACACATCATAAAAGTTCTCTCTACTAGAAAAGTATATAATCAGGTCATCATAGCAGATTTGGCATAACTCTTTCTTGAAGAATCCAATATTGAACAGATTGGTGGGGTTAGAAAGAGGACTCAAAGAGATACCACAGGATGCAATTGCAGAACTTGGAGATCCGAAATTAGAGAGTTACATTTGTTTCAAGATCGAGCTCCTGAAATCAAGAAAAGGCGATATGATGAAGTTTGATGGCAAGGATCCGGTAAGTTGGATACTACATATGGAATAATATTTTTGTCTACATGATGTAAAATTGTTACAAAAGGTACGTATTGCATATTCATATTTAGAATCGAATCAATTTTTATGGTATAGAGGGCTTTTTTCTCGTAAACCACTTGTCACTTGGTCAATTTTCACGGAGGAAATAATAGCACATTATGAGGATACAAAGAGCAAGACGTTCTTTGGCCAATTGATAAATCTCAAACAAAAGGGTTCAATGGCAAAGCACATTGAGGACTTCCAAAAGTTGAATATAATGGTAAATGATATTCCAGAGAAGCAAAGGATTGATGTCTCCATAGGGACTTTAAAAGATAAAATTCAACATGAGGTTCATCTTTGGGAACCTGATTGATTGGAGAAGGCATTCAGGTTGGCAAGAAAAATTGAAAGCAGAATTATGGAAATAAAGAATCCTACCACTCACAACTATAAATATGGAAGTGTTTTTCCTCCTAACCTTCCACAACCTACAAGGTTTACACCACAACAATTGGAATAAAAAAGAGGAAAAGGGATTTGTTATATTTGTGATAGCAAATACACTAAAGGTCATAAGTGTGCTGAGAAGAAATTATTTTACATAGATTTTGAAGAGGAGGAAGAAAAGGATCAAGAAACATCAAAAGAAGAGGATATACACTAGGAATCAACCCCAAAGAAAGAGTAAATGAATATGATCATATATTGTAAAGAATTGGCAAGAATTACCACTCCTCAAACTCTCAAGATAGAAGGACATATCAAGAATAAAAGGGTTCAAGAAGTGAAATATCACATCGAGCATCAAGAAATGAATCCAACCATATATTGTAATTCATTGGTAGGAATTACCACTCTTCAAACTATCAAGATAGAAGGACATATGAAGATGAAAAAGGTAATAGTGTTGATTGATTGGGGTAGTACCCATAATTTTATTCATTGTAAGATAACGAAGGAATTGAATTGCTTCCTATATCCAGCACAAGAGTGTCAAGTGATGGCTGCAAATGGAAGAACCATAATTTTTTCTGGAAAGTGCCATAATATCAAGCTATACATGGGAAAATATGTTTTGAATAGTCTAATGCTTTCCATTCCAATGGGTGGTGCTGATGTTGTAATAGGAGTCCAATACATACAATCTTTGGGTACGATAAC
The DNA here is from genome assembly GCA_000404065.3 of Pinus taeda. Classification (NCBI taxonomy): domain Eukaryota; kingdom Viridiplantae; phylum Streptophyta; class Pinopsida; order Pinales; family Pinaceae; genus Pinus; species Pinus taeda. The sequence goes on along the minus strand of APFE030477464.1, from coordinate 38,319 downwards.
TTTTAATTTTCAAGAAATCTTCTTGAATTTTTTTCAGAAGGAAACGAATTTGAATTAAGGGGTATCGTAGGGAAACCGGGAAACATAATCAGCTCTAACGACATGACAAAGCTTCTAAAGGAAGAACAATGTGGCGTAATTGCACAATTATGTTCGCTAGAGGTTCCCATGTTGAAATCGTATATTTCTCCAAATCTCCAAAAAGTCTTGGACAATCATTCCAAGGTATTTGAGAATCCCAAAGGTGTCCCACCTATTTTATATCATGGTCATGCTATTCATTTTCCATGAAGTGTTCCTCCAAACATCATACCTTACAGATATCCCTTTGCACAAAAGAGTGAAATTGAACATATGGTTGCATAAATGTTAAAGGTTGGTATAATTCAACCTAGTCAAAGTTCTTCCTCTTCTCCAGTATTATTGGTGCACAAGAAGGATGCATCATGGCACATGTGCCTAGATTATCGAGAGTCAATAAGTTGACTATTAAAGATAAATTTCTCATTGATGAATTATTGGATGAATTGCATGGAGAAATTTACTTCAGCAAGTTGGACCTTCATGCAGGATATCATCAAATCAGAATGAAGACTGAAGACATTCCGAAAAAAACATTTAGAACTCATGAGGGTCATTATGAATTTGGTCATGCTTTGGCCTTACAATGCAAACCTCTAATTTCAAGTTTGAGAACCCATTGTCAAACCCTTACTTAGAAAATTTGTTTTAGTATTTTTTGATGATATACTAATCTACAACAAGTATTGGAAGGATCATGTTCAACATGTTGATAGAGTTCTCAGACTATTGGAGGAGAAACATTTATATGAAAAAACCTCCAAATGTTTCTTTGGAGTACAAGAGGTGGAATACTTGTCTCATATTGTATCTCATGAAGGTGTTAAGGTAGACCCTCAACAACAACAAGTTCTCCAACTCTTAAAGGATAAGCTTACTTTGGCATAGAATAGAATGAAAAAACAGGCAGATCAACGTCGCAACGAAAGAATTTTTGATGTAGGCGACTGGGTATTTCTACAGCTACAACCATACAAACAAATATCCCTCAAGCAAGATAAGAAGGATAATAAATTATCACCGAAGTACTATGGTCCTTACAAGGTGTTGCAAAATATTAGTACTATGGCATACAGATTGGAGCTTCCTTCATCTTCTCGAGTGCCCCCAGCTCTCCATGTTTCATGCTTAAAGAAGGTTATAGGTGACAAGCTCCAAGTTCAAACAATATTGTCGGAACTTGACAAGGAAGGAAAAATCATATTGGAACCTGAAGTAGTCACGGAAACCAAAACCAAAAAACTACGAAATCAATCAATTTCAAAGTATCTTATCAAGTGGAAGAACTTAACCGCTAAATGTTTCACATGGGAGGGTGAGAATTTTATACAAAAGCATCCATAACTACTCAATCATTGAGGAAAACACCTTTTGAAGGAGAGGGGCATGCTAGGTCCCTATACTACTAGTGTAACCCCTTATTGTTATTAGTGCAACCCCCTTCTTGTATTATTGTGCACATATAGTCCCCATGTTGTTATTAGTATGCCCCATAGAATCCCACTATTGTTATTGTTGTTCCCCTACAATATTATTGTTACGTAGTCTCTGATTGTATTGGGACCCCTTAGAATCCTATATATATAAAGGAGGACTTGTCCTTTGTATCATCCAAGAATTATCCATTTGCATAATGTAAAGGAGGTTCCCCCTTGAAGAGGCTTATTTTGAAGGCGTTGATCTCTCTTTTCTTCTATTTTGTGAGCTGGCTTCATAACATAATTACTCAATTATTTTTGGTTAATAAAAACCCTATTAGAGTTGCATTGCAACTATGTTTCCTTTCTAGTGAACTTATTCAGTGTATGACTTTATTTAATGGTAGTGAGAATTTTATTTCAACAAAAAAGTTACTATCCAATGCTCTGCATTGTGTGGAAATTTTAATTTCTTGTAATTACACTAGGCTTTTCACATTTTATATGGATTTATATTTCTTTTAAGGGTACCCGATAGAGCTCAGGACTCGTATGTGGGACCTTCCTCAACTCATGTGGTAGCCACTTAGGATTAAATATTTAAGCCATGGAATTTGTTCTGCATCAATTCCGGGTCAGTTCATTAGAACTCAACCAAATGTTGTGACCATGCTTCCCAAAGTTTTATACAAAAATATATTTTTATGCACATGCTTAACTATTATTCTCCATTGCGCAACCAAAATACTTCCTTCCAACTACTAAAAGAGTTATGGTTATCCTGTATCATTAGGGTTTTATTAACTCTATTGTTTATCTATAGTCGAAGGGTTTGAATTTTTAAGGTTTTCATTCTCGATAGGGTACTTTGTCCTACAAGTCCATGATTCATCCACCATTCACATTATATATACAACATTTTATTTTTTGTATTTTGTAACACTTCTATATTTCTCTTTGACCATGACAATAAATGATATATTCAGAATCTTACTTACCCATTTCTCAACCATAACTACAACATTCTTGTTTAAAGTAATAATTCACATCATCTACAAAAATTCATGTGTAATTGATAAAG
>APFE030477464.1:2611-20933 GCA_000404065.3 Pinus taeda | reverse complement strand
AAATAACAAAACAAGATTTAAATCTAAATAGCAGATTTTATTCTAAGAATGCAACAAAGACACATGAAAGTAAACAAAGGAGGTACTGGGCGCTTGAGATGGGCCCAAACCCAAGAGCTATAGCCTCCTAAGAGAGATTTAGAGCTGGTGCAAAGCTGGATTCATCTTTATTGATCAATGAAATGTTACATTCCAAAAACTGTCCACAAGGAGAACTTGAAAATGTGCTGAAAGCAAAGCTAATCTACTGCCTAAAAATCGAACTACAAAATGAATACAAAATGAATAACTACTGGCTAACCAAAATGACTAACTGAAATGAGGCCCTAAGCCCTCTTATTTATACAAATTGAGGACCCCAACAATCGTCCTAAACTTTAGGGACTCGGCTGCCCAAAACTTGTAGTTAACAACAATCCTACTTGACTTGCTTGGCTGCCTTTGTGATAATTGATTTGGTGGCCAACTCCGAGATGATGGTGGAGAATTCAATGTAAGGGCCCATAAATGAAGGGGACACCTTCCTACAAATCCTCTCCCTTGTTCTCCCACGAATTTGGCTGCTAAGTGCTCATTAAAACCTTCAATTTTGTCTCCAAATTGACCAAAAAGGCTACACAAAGCACACATTAGACTTGTTGGCATAATGACTAGCCCAATTCACTCTATTAGCATAAATATAATTAAAAACATGCAATAAACTAGTGAGAATGCTGGATCAAATCAAATTAGGAGGTTTAATGAGCCCATATAATTATCCATTTTTGGGGCTCATCATCACCCCCCTACTGAAAGTGTTGCTCATCCTTTGAGCAACCAATCTATCTCCTCATCTTTGATGGCCCTGGTGGCCTCCCTGTCATGCTAAGCTTATGAAGTGATGTCCTCTTCTCGGTCATGAAATCATGCTTTTCTCTCTGCTTCTTCCCACTGTCTGCTCCTTGTCCTAGAGAATTCTCAGCTTTGGTATGATTGTGCAAGTATATTCAATTAGATGGTGGAAATGGTGGTGAAAGGAGATGAAAGCAGTGGAGGATGGAAGAAAAGAGTGTTTGCATGCCTCCTCAATAGACTTCAAGCTTCAAATCCCTCTCCATAATCGATTCCGGCCTGCCCAAAAGCTTTACAAAATGTTTCTGGTAGAAATACAGAACTTTCTGTAGAAAATCCTGTAGCTTCCTGTAGAAGGTTGAACCATGATTAGATTGTGTCCGAACCCTGAAAAAATGAGTGTTCATGGAGGGGATGGATGTGAGGATGCCTGGGAACTTGGTAGGGACCCTTCTGCTTGTGTTGGGAGGCCCCCTTTCCGCATTGTGTACCTGCAACTTGCAACAATTACCAGTGATAAAACTTGTTTTTTTCTCTCTGTTTCTTCCTTCTTTCTCTTTCTTGCTTTTCCTCTTGCTTTTCCTGCGATGGTTTGCCCTAGGTTTTCTTTCCCTTAGCTTCCTTACCCTTAGTTTTCTTCTCTGCCTCAATATCTTGCTTCTTCACACTCTGTTTTGGCTTGTGCACTGATCAGAATGGGAATTCTTTATATGGTTTCCTCCCCAAAACGTGGAGGACAGTATCCCTTAAGTGTTTGTTCTTTGCAAACCATTCAACCAGTCCTGTCATGTTTTTCACTCTATCGAGTCTTGCCATAGAAAAGATAATGGGCTTTTTATGGTCATTCAAAATACACATGTGTTCAACTGTCTGTTCAGGATTGAACAAGAGTTCCTCAATTGAACCATGTAAAGCAGTAAGACGATGCTGCTTCTCTGTATAAGGGAAATAAATCTGCATGTCTGCTCCAGGAGAAACAATGTTGAATTTGGTATCAAAAACATCAATTCCATGAACCACATGATAAAGACCAGGAAGGGTGAAAGCAGCGTGGCTCTCATACTGTCCAACAGTGTCCTTGCTTCCAGCAATCTCTTGATATGTGCTAGTGATAATAAAATATGCATGATTAATTGCAATTAGATCTGCAGTAAACTGGCAAGAGAAATGGTATTTTCCTTCATATTTTTTCAGTATATGTCTGCATATGGGTATTTGGTCTTCTCCAAAGCATGGGCTATGTTGCACTGAGTGATTCCTTGTCTATGTGAAATCAAAGATGCAACCAAATTTCCATCACTGTAATTGTCAATGATCAGATCAGGTTGACCTTTTAGCTCTGCCATTACTTCATTTAATACATCCTCTGAAAATATTTCCAAGTAAGGCCACACATCAAATCGAGAAACTGATTTCTACAGAACTCCTTTTTCTGTTCTAAAGGGTACCCAAAGTATCCTTGAATGTTGTGTTCCACCAATTCTTTCAATTCGTTGATTGCATGTTGTACCATAGGCCTCAGGAATCAACCGAGTCACCACAATAATTTTAGGTTTGATGTCCAATCCTTGATGTTTTATTCTCAGCAACATTTCATTCTCCAATGCATGGGAAAACAAGTCCACCACCTCAGGGGTTTCCTATAATTTCTTGGAGTCCGAAGGTTCTTTTCTAATGAACCCTCCTAGCATGGTAAAAAAACTTTGTTTTTGTTGTTCTGAACTTGATTGCTCACGTATAGAAGGAGGACTTCGGGATTTCTCTACACAGAGCGTAGAGCTACGTCTCCGTTATGCACACAGTCATATAAAATTCACAATTTTTCACCGGTGAGCCTTGACAGTGTCTCAATTTTTCTACAGGAGGGATTTTAATTCAAGACCCTAGAGAAAATCTCACATGCAAACCACGAAGATAATTCCAGGCGGCAATAAGAAAACGACTTTTGAATTCATAGGCAGACTTGCATTCAAATTTTCCCTACCCCCTCAACACGTCGAATTCACCACATTTTGAATTATTTGCATGGGAAAGTAATGTTCAGATCTACCTCTCTGAGAATTGCCACCCTCGACGTGAATAGTCCAACCTTCTTCGTATGCTGGGTTTCCTGTAGCTCAGCTTCCTGTAGAAATGCCTGTAGAGCACCCCTGCGCCTCTGAGCGAACTTGATACGCAGCAGAATCTCGAAGATAGGTAGAAAAACTCAGTGGAGGAGGATAGGTTAACCGATTGTGCACACTTTAGCTGAGGATTTGGAAAGTGCAGATGAACAACAGTTCGTGAGTTTCAGCCGAGCCTTCTTTAGTTGCTGCGTGATTTGTGGTGAGGTGGCAAAAACATGTGCGCTAGCTTTTTCGAACTGCAGTGATGTTATGAACTTCATGTCTTCTTCTATCTGTTAATCATTTGATGTCCTGTGCGCTGGAGTTCAACACGTCTACCACTGCCTGTGTTTTTCAACTTCCACGTGAATGACTATACACGCATGCTGCGTGATTTTTGCCTGGATGAGTGCAATCGAATATGGATAGCTTCCTGGCTGAATCCCCACATCTCATTCGTTCATGCAGTGCTTAGATTAGATTCATGCAATATAGGAACAAGTTTTAGTCACGTACCTGAAGTCAAATGGTTGTTGTGAGGTGCTTTTTGCTGCTGCATGCATCTATTTCGGTGGTTGCATGATGGCTCCTTTGTGCTATAATCTCTTTGCTGTCTGATGTGTGGTTATTTTGCTTGTGCAAGTATCCTCTAGCTGGATCTAAGCTGCAAGAGTTCATTTCCACGTTCAGATCTGCACCCTCAAGTTGCTGCTACTGAATTTTCACAGGACCGAAACTTGTTTCCGCCATTGCTCCCAAATGATAGATCGGATCGATTTGAAACTTGTTGAGCGTGTTCCTATCATCATGATGCACCTCCCATAGAAAAATTGTGGTCAATGGATGCACAAATTTCGAGAAAAACGGAAAATGGCTGAAGATTTCAGAGATCAATTTCTTGGAAACCATGCATCGGAATTGGCTGAAACTACTTGGGTAGGTTACTATCACCCATATGCATCTCCCCATGAAACAGGTTTTGAAATGGATGCACATATATGGAGAAAATGCAAGAATGACTGATGGTGATGGAGGTTGATTTCTTGGAAATCGTGCACTGGAATTGGTTGAAACTACTCAGGCATGTTTCCATCACCCTTTGTATGATTCCCCATAAAATAATTTTTCAAATGGATGCATGGTTTTCAAGTTAGGGCAAAAACAAATTCTGTTCTAGGTATTTTTTCTTCAAAGCATTCTACAAGTTTTTGCATGGAAAGAAAAACTAAGCTCGAGCTGTGATGCAGGTATGGAGATGATGGAGGAGGAGTTTGAAGATTGCAGGAGGACTTCTAAACCCTTGAGGAAGCTACCATGTTCGCCAAACCGCCTTTTTGAAATCCATTTCTAGCTTCCTACAATTTCTATAGGAACTTCCTGTAGAAGCACAATGTAGAAGCACAATGAGGTGGAAAAATGATGGAGAAAGGCGATGGATGGACACAGAGGTGCTTGCAGGCCTAACCAACAGATTCCCACCATCAGATTCCCTTTTAAAATTAAATTTGGTTCGTCCAAAGGTTCTGCAGGATGTTTCCTGTAGAAATACAAAACTTCCTGTAGAAATGCCTGTAGCTTCTTGTAGAAGGCCCAGAAATTCCCCTGTCTTTGTTTTGAGCGATCCTCCTAACCTACAATGTCCCTCTTGCAACCTGCAATTAGTCAATGGAAATTAGGTTTATTTTTCTTTTTATTTTTCTCTTTTTTTTTGAGAAACAAGTAGGGCGCCTCATGGAGGTTTTCACTCTCATTGCCTGCCCTAGGCGCCTCCAAGGGAGGTTTTCACCCAAGGATCTTATTCTTTTTTCTTTTTTCTTTTTTTTTTCCAACCCACTGACTGCCTCATGAAGGTTTTCAATCAATGAGACAATCTAAGGCGCCTCCGAGGAGGTTTTCACCTTAGATTTTTCCTCTTATTTCCATTTTTTTGTTTTTTGTTTTTTTCCTTTTTTTTGTTTTTTCTTTTTTTTTTCTACCCTACCCTACTTGAAAAAAAAATCATTCTCATGTATAGGAATACTTCCAATGGAGCCATGTGCACATCGATATTAGGGACAAAATGATGTGGAGGCTTGAAATGCATGCTTTGATAGCTATCCAGATTTCAGAGACCAAATGATTTGACTTTGAAGGGATTAGGCATAGCTGAAGAAGGGAGTACTGCTACAACTTAGTGACCGTCTGAAACCATATCTCAATATAGCTCTGATATCCTTGGTCCTTTTGCTGATCTAGATCATTGTCCATATCTTCTTCTATCATGACCTTCACATTTTCCTCTCTTTGCTGAGTTTTCTCTTGAGTACATGGAGGATTTGACGGTAACCATGAAAGGACTCTCTTGATCTCTAATTCGGATGTCTTTTCTTCATCAAGTGTAGCCCATGGTTCTTTGATCTCGTCTTTTGAATCTTCTTTTGTTGGATGTGGTCCTTTAATGCTTTCAAGATAATCTCTTTTCTGCATACTCTTCCTGAGCTATGGTGAAGATCATTGAGCTCAAGAGGAGTCATTTGTACAGGTTGTGCCTCAACTTTGCAATTGGATTGAGCTACTTCATTGTATGGTGGTGGTACAGGTAGTTGAGTGGAGGTGTATTTTTGAGATGGATGTGGATGGGGTTGTGGTTGGACAGGTGGTGGAGGCAAATGAGTGGGAGGAGAGTTGTATTGGGGCCTCCACCCCTGATGAGGTGCATTCCACTGAGGTTGTGGCTGAGCATAAGAGTGAAACGAAAGAGCAACTAGAGAAGCATAGTATTGAGGAGGATACGACCAAGGAGGGGGTGTGGACCAGGAAGGATGAGCAGGGGGACAGCAAGAAGGCATGGGAGTGGCTTGATAGGGGTCGTAATAGGTGTGGGATGTCCCTCGCATTCCCTGCTTGTGGGGTATGGGTCTATGTGGCCTCCTTTGATTCATATAATAGAGTGATTCAGTGGCTCCTTGGCTCTCTGATATGCAACTTTAAGTCTAGGGAAGGAAGGGCACTGATTCGTAGGATGGTATTCTTCACAGACGAAATACTTCTAGGGAGTGCATTTGACATTCATTCCTAGGATGCTTTCTAGTGCACCTGGGACAAAATATGGCCAAAGCCCTCTTGGCTTCCTCTTGCTTCCTTTGGATCTGCAAGGTATCCAGTTGCATGGTAAGAAACTGCCTCACCTCGCTCTTGAAATCTTCCATCTGATTTGCAAATTCGTTTTTGGATAAGGTACTGCTCCCAACATTTCTGTTTGTAGCTATTTGCTCCAGAAAGAATGATTTCTTCTTCTTCTCCCCTAGAGGTTCTTCAAATATGTCTTGCTGTCCACCTAAGGGTTTTTTAATCACAGCCATCAAAGAAGAGAGAAGGTTGGCTGTGTGAAACAGTGGGGGTGTTGTGCAATCATTTTTCTAACTTATCTCTACTCCTACAAGGCATGAAAGAAAATATTTTTGGTTGATTTTTTCTCTTTTCTGCTTGTACCTACAAAACTGAAATAGATTGAACTGCAACTAACTAAAATCTATCTTGCTGAAATGAAAATGCGGAATTGAAATGAAAGCAGGAAAGGACTAATCTATTTTGCTCAAATGAAATTGAAGGAATGAAATGTTAGGCTACGCTTGCGGAATTGAAATGATAATCTACGATTGTAGAATTGAAATTGCGGAATTGAAATGCTAATCTATGAAAGCGGGAAATGTCTAGTCTACTTTTGCGGAAATGAAATTGCATAATGGAAATGAAATAAACTACTTAGCATAAGGTTGTAGTAGAAAATAGAAGAATAGCAAAAATCACCAATACTCTGACGCTTCCCCGGCAACGACGCCAAAAAAAGTGGTGGGCCCCAATATTGCAGCAATAATGCTACAACTCCTGGGACTCATTTAATTTTATCAATCTAATAGTTAGTAACAAACTTGGAAGCGACGGTGTTGTATGCACAAGTACTAGCTCTTGCCGCAGCTGTCACTTGGGCAGCTGGCACAAGTCCGCTAGGGGCTTAAGCCAACTTCTATGAGCTCTGAGAAGAAGCTTTTTAACTGATGGATGGAAGCTAATCTACTTGCGGAAAGAAACTGAATAGCTGAAAGAAAACACAAACCCTAATTTTACCAGCTAGCCCTACTGATGCGAAAAAGAGGATGCAAGCCACTGAAAGAGATGCCATTACTACTAAGAAAGTAAAATACATGTCTTTAAGCTACTTCTATCTAAAGAGAACATATTTTTGTATTTTTGCATAAGTTGTCAAAATTATCATGCATGTGCTTTTCACTATTTTTTATTGTGCATAGGTGGATTGGCGAGAGGAAATGCTTGCAGGAGGTCAGGAAGGTTCGGAGAGGGCCTAAGGGGTCCCTAACACCCTTCCAGAGAGTTTCACAGAGTTTGGCTATCAAGAAACCACTTTCGTGAGCTTCTACAGGAGGCCTGCATGGGTTCTACAAGATGTTCTGGAATTTCTACAGGATGTCTGTAATTTTCTACAGGATGTTCAGAAATGAGATTTTGGAGGATGGATGGAGGGAGAAAGATGAAGGAGTGGGTATCGAGGTGAGATAATGGTGTGAGAAGGTCCAGGTTTTGGTGGATGGAGCTGAGGAGTGGCGAGGATGGTTGGATTTGTTCAAGAAGAGGTAGAGCAATGTTGCATCAAAAGATGGAAATTAGGTCAAAGTGAGGGAACGTGGCAATGGTAGGGTAAGGATCTGAAGTAGAGGGTGGAGTAGGTAGGTTGGATGGAGTATGGGCAGATGGAGAAGTATGATAGGCGCTATGTAAGTTATTTTTCAAGCTGAACAAACAAACACTTAGAAAACTTATGACCTAGTTACTTCACTCTAATCTGACCTAAGTAACAACAAAAAGAAATGAACAAAAGTTTATTCGTAATAAAATACGTGAAATAACTATGCAACTAAGCAATCATAAACTGAAGCATTTAAACACAACTAATATCAGCGTCTGCAAATGAGAATTCCAACACTAATGATTGCATGGCAAAGCAAAAATAGTGTTTTTGTTGGCATCGATGTCACCTTTGTCCCAACTCACGATCCCACCGAGGGAGAGGTGAGATCAGAGGTGCTTGAGGCCCTTTTTCTGAAGATCTTCCCTGTTGTTAACCTATCAAATAAATATGAACATGAAAAGCCACTTTAACCATAAAAAACAACCTAAATAACAAAACAAGATTTAAATCTAAATAGTAGATTTTATTCTAAGAATGCAGCAAAGACACATGAAAGTAAACAAAGGAAGCATTGGGCACTTGAGATGGGCCCAACCCCAAGAGCTATAGCCTCCTAAGAGAGATTAGAGCTGGTGCTAAGTTGGATTCATCTTTATTGATCAAAAGAATAGTTACATTCCAAAAACTGTCCACAAGGAAAACTTGAAAATGTGCTGAAATGCAGAGCTAAACTACTGCCTAAAAAATGACTAAAAACCGAACTACAAACTAGTTAACTTCTGCCTACAAAGTGACTATCTGAAATGAGGCCCTAAGCCCTCTTATTTATACAAATTGAGGACCCCAACAGTCCTCCTAAACTTTAGGGACTCGACTGCCCAAAACTTGCAGTTGACAGCAGTCCTACTTGACTTGCTTAGCTGCCCTTGTGATAATCGATTTGGTGGCCCTTGAACTCCGACCTGATGGTGGAGAATTTGAGGTAAGGGCCCATAAATGAAGGGGACACCTTCCTAAAAATCCTCTCCACGAATTTGGCTGCCAAGTGCTCATTTAAACCTTTGATTTTGTCTCCAAATTGACCAAAACACTGCACAAAGTACCCATTAGACTTGTTGGCATAATGACTAACCCAATTCACTCTATTAGCATAAATATAATAAAAAACATGCAATAAACTATGAGAATGGTGGACTAAGTCGAATTAGGAGGCTAAATGAGCTTGTATAATTATCCATTCTTGGGGCTCATCACATACTATTCCATTATTTCATCTCTCCTTTTTTAATGCTCTCGAGCTTGTGCAAAACTCAATGCTTCTATGTAATTCATTCCTTTAGTAATCAAGGCATGGTATTTATACCTTACACGTAGTTGAGTTTTGTGTGATGACCTCCTTGGTGCTTCATTGTTGTCACTTCTTCCTCTTCTTTTTGGTGAATCATGTCCTCCTCTTGGTGTTCTTTGGCTACTTGGATTCTTTCTCCCATTTCTATTACTACTTACCGTGTTCTACTTCTTTCAAATTACCATCATAATCATAAGCAATATTCCATGCATAATAATAATTCACCTTATGGAATTCATCAACATGCTCATGAAATAACACAACCCTATTGGTAAAAACTTTATGTGTGCAGGGATCAAACATTTTATATACTTTGTGATCAAAATAGTAACCAATGAAAATTCACTTGATTTCTTTTGCATCAAGTTTTATCCTCTCTTTTTTCGAGAACATGAAAACATTATTTACTTGCAACTATTATTAAATGACTTATGGCTTGTTTATAGACATAAAGAGCTTCAAAAAGAGTCTCGTGGTCTAAACTTATAGTTGGACTTCTAGTTTTTGAAAAAATAGTAGTACTAATAGCTTCACCCCAAAAATCATTGGTAAGAATTTTATCTTTTATCATGCTCCATGCACATTCGACTAAGGTTATGTTTTCTATTTCATCTAATCCATTATCATGTGAACTATGTGGAATTGCATACTATTTAACAATTTCAGTGGCTTTGTAGCACATAATGAATGCACTTAACACATATCATTAGTGAAATTTTGTGGTCTAAAATGGGCCTCCTAAAGAAAATAATAAGATAATAGTTAAAATAATAAAATAAGAGATATGAATTTTTAAATAAAAAGAAATTGAACTATTTATTGTAGTGTTTTTTCTTTAAAAATAATTAATCCACCCTCATAGAATAATAAAGTTAGAAAAACTAAGTAACTCAACAAAACCTCAAAAATAACTAGAGTCTTGAAATTGTGCAATAACAATTCAAATATATCTACTAATAGCATTATTGACAAATGATATTCAATAATTAAAAAATAAAATTAATCTATTTTAAATAAGGCAAATAATAATTAAAAATTGATTGTGAAAGATTATTAATCAAAGGCAAAGAAAAAAATCCTAAGTGAAAGATACATAATTGCTAACTTCTTGTCTATCTTTGGTGGGACTAAAAAAATTTTATTTCAAAAAGATTAAAATTTATTTTATTTTTAATATAATTTTATTTTTAGCGTTTAAATATATATAAAGGATTATTTGGTTTAGTGAAAAATATTATAGGGATATTTTGGGTTATTTTTTAATGTAATTTAAAAACAATAAATTAATTATTAAGTCAAATTTCACTTTTCAATTTAGGGGTAATTTTTAATTTTTTTCTTTCTTTTGGTGATGGTATTTGTTTTCAAGGTCACAATTTCAATCATATTATAATTTAAACTTAAAATTATTGCTACTATAAGTATCAATTTTCAATTTTCAATTTAAGGTTAATTTGCAACAATGGTATTGATTGTCAAAGTTGTGACTTCAAACAAATCACAAAGTTAACCACCATCCACAAAAAGGTGCTACTAGTAGCACTACATTTTAAAATGAGGGTAAAAATAACCACTAAAGGTGATCTCCTAAAAAATAAAATAAAATAAAACTCTGTAATATTTTTGCTAAGTCCCTAACTATATTCAAAATGGAAAATGATATTTGCCAAACATGTCATAACCTAGTTTACAAGGTGAAAACCAAACCCAAGGTGTATCAAGCTTAGTGTGAAATACAATCAATTTAAGTATTTTACCATGGAATATAGTCTCATTGTCTTAAAATTGTGCATTCTCACTTATGCCATACCAATAGCATCATGAATCCACTTACTATGTAGAAATATGCATTGCTATTTAGAGATTGAATTTGGTAATTAAATTTTAACCCTTATGGCTATGGTTATTATTGTTTTTTTTGGTATAGAGGAATAAGTGACTAGACTAGGTTATTGATTTGATTCTCCAGACATATATATATTATATATATTATTATATATATATATATATATTGCACCACAAACCCCGAATCACAAAATAGGTTAGGTAAGAATTAGTCAATGATGTCACAAGGAGTTCCTTACTACTACTCTCTATCACCAACTTATCTACACTCATGAGGGGCTTATGGCTATGATTTTTAGTTTGATATTATATATACAAATTCATAGTGATATCAACCTAAAATAATTGAAGGAGTTATAATTATCTTGTTTATCAGTAAGGGAAATAAAGGTGGAGCTAAAGGATCCCAACATCTTCTGACTATTCTTTTGATATTTCTTTCATAGATCTGCATTCACTAGTTCATTAATAAAACTAAGGAAGAAGGATGTTATCTTCATAACCTCTATAGTATTTTCTTGATCATCATATTTATATATTTAGCCAAAATGGTGAAAGATATACCTAAATAATGTCTATGAAAACATTGAATTTGGAACGATCACCCCTTTGTATTTTCCATATTGTATTTTTATTTGACGTGTAATTTGCATAATTATGAAAAACTTTGTATTATTGTCTCCTTTAAATAGCCATATGTTCTTTTGTTTCAAACTCCAAAATTTTTCATTATTTGCACGTGACTTCCTCTTTTCTTACTCCAGAACCTCCATTTTTTATTTCATGGAGCCATCTATATGTTCCACTTCCCTTGTTTATACCTTCACATTTTGTCCTTATGAATAGATCAATTCTCGATCATCGATGAATTTTTTTCTAATGTTCCCAAGAGGACAAAACATTTTTTATATATTTGAGTCTATGGGAAAATATAATACAAGAATATTAATATTCTTTGTGTTAAGCATTAAAGTGTTTCACAAAATCCTCATCCTCCATCCAAATTGGATTGAATTTAAAGGGACCTAGTAGCTTTATATCTTCCTTGGTAAATTGAATGAGCACTAACATATGATCATAAGCCCTTATTACTTCTATCCTCAACCTTATCCTTGGTTGATCTTGCACCAATGCTTCTAATATGAGTAACTAGTCTAGTATTTATGCAACACACTCTTCCCTAGCCTTTTGTTTCTCCAAGTAGAAGCTATTTTGATTAGTTCAATATCTATCCATGTTAGGATATTTCGACACATAGGAAATACTTAAGTATAACTTGGTCTAGTGTAGAATTAGGTAAAGTGTGTTTCTTTACTCTGTACTTTTGTAACTTACAATTCGACAGTTACGATATGTTCTAAACATGAAGTGATCTGATGGTTCATTCTCTCCTCGGTATTACCGACACTTGATTCGTGGCTTAACACCTGATTGGTCCATGATCTCTATTTAAAGAGCATGGAGGGTCATTTGTAGGGTAACTATTCATGAGAGAAGCTTATGTAAATTTTCATTCCTTTATTAATAAATTTCCTGAAGTGGTCGCATTAGCTCAGACCATGCATTGTTTCCCTCTTTGAGGGTCTTAACCACGTCAAGAATACTGGCGTATTGATCTGTGATCTGTTTGTGAGTGGTGCCCTTTGGTGTTCTGTCTAAGGAACTTACCCTGTAAATTCCTACAATCCAACCCATATCCTTCAACTTATTAGCAAAAATTTCTACTAAGGTGCCTGCCATTTCTACACATCACAAAAATTCAATTATGCATAATGTTAAATGTAGGCCATGTCCTATAATAATTTTGTGACATCTTAAAGAAAAAATTATAAAGATACTCTTCTAAAAAATCTTATTTTTTATATAAGGTCCATAAATATTCACCATAAAGAAAAACGCCTCCAAATCCACAAAAAACTATTATGCTATGAATATTGAATCAAGTCACATAGATATTTTTAGTCTCATTGGGTTTTTCCTCCACTTAATGGTCAAACCCCTAGACCTACCTAATGGAGAGGAAATTTCAACCCTTTATAAACTATGATATTTTCCCTGCCCCCTCATAGTCTACTATAAGAAAATGATATTAGGCTAATGTACCTCAATAAGGCTTCCAAGAGTTATTTTCTTAAAGTTATTCACTAACACTGTCATATTAGAAGACATTGTAATATCGCTAAGTATCCATTTGATATACATAACAACAAATTTTTCATTGTCCACTCCATAATTTCAAAATTTCTTAAATTGACTCGCTCAAAGTCTAATACTATAATTGTAATATACATTGTCATGTAATACCAGTAAAAAAATAGCATGCAAGTACATACAAAACGCATACAACAAACATAAATGCAAATGTGAAGTTATTTATCAAGCATACAATGATTTAACACATAGATATGTAGTGTAAAAAGAATATAAACCATTTTCAACACAGCATTTATCTTGAATAATAATTTGTAACATTTGATTTTTCATATATGGCATTCCTCCCAAACATTAGTATTGTTGCACTATGTCTTTGTATAATAGAAAACCTTAGTGATGGGGCTATATATTAAGAAGTTTGTGTGTGTGTGTGTCTATTCTCTCACTAAGTCCAATTTTCTGCTAATTACCCACCTTGGCCACTAACAAAACCATCCTAAATCATTAGATCTCCTTTTCCCAGTCCATACAACTCAAAGAGGGGTTCCCCTTCTCTGCAATATAGTCCCTAAGCTATTACTACTCTTTACTAGGCTTCAACGTAGTCTAGTTAGGAAAACCTCAATGTTGAGATCTACCGGGATTTCTAATGTAGTTTTCTTAGAAATTTTTCTTTCACATTTCATTTTTTATTACAAGATTTATTCCTTTTCTCTTTCAACTTGTACTAGGCTAGACTCTAAGATGACATGATGGTCAAAATGGGTATGAAAATGACCGTGACTCCCAGATGAAATGATTATGTATTCATGATTTTAACATGCCACTTTGTAATCCAACAACTCCATGTAATGCCCTTGATATCTTCGATGTTTATTTTCCCCTTTACATAAGCTAAGGTGAGATAGTTTAGAAAATAATTAAATATTATTGTTTTGGCTTTGGTCTGTGTAAGTTCCCTTAATTCCCCTCTTGTTTCTCTCACATGGAATCATATCCTCCATCATTTTAGTCACCCTCATTACACAACTAATATTTGTATGTACATAATTTACATTACATGGGCCTTTAACATATTGTTTTGATAAGAGCCTAAGTAAAACATATATATGTTACAAAGTTTCAATTGTAAAAATTAAGGTTTTATAGACATTAATATCATGGTAAGTCATCTTTCGTGGCATGGCATCAGAAAGTCCATGAATTTCATTTTTTCCTTCTTTGCCTTGCTTTACCCTAAAAAAAATGTGATTTTTTCCTCTCCTTTCTCTTTGTATCACTTAAGACCCAGTGCCCCTAAAATCAACATTCAACCCTGCCCCTTCAGTTTATCAACATATATCTCGACACTTCAAAAAAAATCATTATACCTAGAAAACATAAGCTAAAATAAAATATAATTATATTAGTAGAAAATATAAGCAAAAATTTATATATATTTTAATATTAAAAATATTAACTAAAAGATCCAAAACATTATAAATATTTATTAGAATGCTGGAAAATCTTAAATCTTTATCCTTACATTTTAGTCTACATCTTTTACAAAAAACTTTAACAAGGAACTTTCTATATTCAACTAAACGTTAACAAGGAATTTTCAATATCAACTATATTCCAATTCCAATTTTTTTTTTTTTTTTTCCATGAGTGTCGTCTTCTAATCACATAAAATATATCGTGCGGTAATCAAAGTTCATCCATTTTCTTCATAACCGAGCCTTAATCAAAGAAATTTCCAAACCCTTCCTCCACTTTTCCTCCACTATCTTCATTTCGTCTTTTCTGAAGTGGCATTGCTCTTTTAAGCACATGAAATATATCCTCTTGAAATCTCTAAACCTTTCCTCTACATTCTCTTAATTCATCAATTTTCCTGAACGCTAACCTTAATCAAAGAAATCTTGAAACCCTAACTCCACTTTTTCTTACCCCGCTGTCACGAAATAATAAAGAAATAATACATTATTGGAGCTGCCACATGCCTTTCTAGCGATTCATATCCCGTGAGACTATCTAACTGAACACGGACTAATATTCCTCAAATTCAGGAAAGAAAGTACATAGACGATATGATTTTGTTGAGCATATTTCGTCGAATCCCCATATAGATTCGCCATATATTAACGACCAGGCAGACTATTTTTCTGATATCTATTAACGACCTTTTTGTCGAGTTGGATTTCCACAGAGACCTTTTCCCATGCCATACTCTCTGACGTGTTTACAATTTCGGTTAGAAAAATCAAATGGACAATTTCGGTCAGGAAAAACCATGAAAATTTTAGTAATTCTAAGGGTGTTTTTTTTGTTTTTTTGTTTTTTTTTAAAACTAGTATTAATTTTTTGAAATTCTAATTATAATCTAATTTCAAAATTTTGATGATGCTAAATCTATTTCCGTTATTAAGAAAGGGAGTTGTCTTTAGGGTGATTTTTTGGACTTTCTTGTGCCTGAATTTGGCTGAAAAATTTGAGGTGAAATTTTGATCTTTGTTATTTAAACTGGTTTTTTAACTGCATATTTGGATCCCTGAAAAACCGTTACGACACTTTGACTTTCAAAAATTACCTATCAAACTTGTGATTTCAATAAATTGCTGCCAAAAGTTAAGAAATTTTACCATAAAAACCACCTAAAAACTTCCAAAAATCAGACTAAAGACCACTCCTTAAAAAAACTATTCTAATACTACAAAGATTAAATTTCTTGAAATCCAAGCTTGTGGCCTCGCGTCAGTACTAGGCCTTAACCAATTTCGGCGCCACGATGTGGGTGAGTCTGAAAGCTGCGGAATCTTGATGTACCCAACAAACCAATGTCGGCGCCACAATGTGGGTGATTGCTGAAGCTCCGGAATCTTGCTGTCCCAAACAAACCAATGTCGGCGCCACAATGGAGGTGATTGTTAAAGCTCCGGAATCTTGATGTCTCAAATAAACGTACCTGAGGCACATAATATATTCTGACATCCAACTTCGAGGAACCGCCTGGACTAATATTTTATGGTATCAGTGTCAAACTGATGTGTGGCCTGATATTATATTTACGTGTGGGGGAGTCAACACAATATAAATATGGAGCTTTCATGTTGCAGCCTCATTCCCATGGAAGCAGTCAGAATCGTCTTAGTTTAGCTACGCCATCGGGTTAAAGTCATATGAGACACTCTTTCTAACATTAGAATTTGTTTGCTTGGGAAGAATCCAAAATGGCAGATCGTCTCCAAGAAGCCGTAACTAATCTCATCTCCGAGTTTGTAAAAGATTTGGAGAATGAGCTAACGAGACAAGCCATAATGAAATTGCTTTCCACTGAATTCATTTGGTGGATTGTCGCTGTTGCTACTTTTTATTGTTTATCAGACATCGAGGCTCCCTTCCCAACGACTTAACATGGCCTTTGGGTGTTGCTATGATAAAAATCATGATTTTGCTAATAAACTCGACAGCAGGGTTACTGTTTAGTCTCGGATCTATCAGACTTGTGTTCATTTGGCCATGTGGTAAGACTTCTCTGTTGAAAATGTAATTTCAACGCAGCTATACCAACACCCAAAACCACCACTGTAAAACTACAAACCTGCAGTGAGTTTTGTGTGAAGGTAGTTTTCGTACACAAGCGACTCGAGAAAATATAGTGTTGACGCGTGGCAGAGGCCTAACGTCACCCTCTGATAGTTTCTCGGGAGGTAAAGTTCGGTTAAAAAGGCTCACCCGATATTCTCCTCCGCTTTCCGATCTACTCCATCCCTCTCCACCGTTGATTGTTCAAAGCTGCAATAAATGTTACGTGATCCCTCTCCACCGTTGATTGTTCAAAGCTGCAATAAATGTTACGTGAGGTAAAGTTCGGTTAAAAAGGCTCACCCGATATTAACCTGAACCGTTGGATTAAAAGAGTGGCTGCCCACCGTGGATTAAGTCAAAGCTGCATACAGGTCTACATGACATGGAGATTGCGTGGAGTAAAATAAAATTTTTTGGTTGACGGCCGGTTTTAATAGTAATGCATTTAATGAATTTGTCATAGTTGTAGGTAAAAGATTTTAATTTTAATGTTACGGAGGTATGGGTATAACATATAAGGTTTTAATTTTATTATTTTAAAATTCACCTGCGTAAGTTTTGTTTTACTGAACAAGTAAAACACATATTGTAATTTTTTTTTTATGTAAATGGTATTGTAAAATGAAACGCACAGCAGTGGGAGTAAGAAAACCAGGGGAAGCATGTATCAGTGAAAAACCATGAAATCTTTCACTCAGCAGTGAAAAGGGTAATGTAAGCTTTTGGTGAATGCGTAATTTCCACACAGCAGTGTGTTGATTTTTTATTTCTATAGCAGTAAATGTAAAAGTTATTTTACAGCAGTGAATGAAGATTTTACACAGCAGTGTAAAATTATTTGTAAAAGGAGACAGAGTAATTTCTTTTGAAATGTTTTGGTGAATCCCTCTCAGCATAGAGGATGAATATGTATCAATGATTTTGTTTTAATGAATAGAAATCTTTTATGGTGGTGCAATACTCTGTTCTCAGTAAAAAATTTTAAAAAGCTTCCCTGTGCAAAAAGATCCTGGAGTAAAGGAAACAGAGCATTGCCTCTGTGTGCTTGAATTGTTTGTTTTTGGGATTTTGCCAGAAAAATCCCCAGCAGTGGTATCAGAGCAGACTTAGGCTCTTTGAAGGTGACAAAGAAGCTGAAGGGAGGAGTATTCTGTTGCAGCAGTAGATCTTCTCCAGCAGAGTGAAGGCTCAGTCAAGAAAATACTCAGGTATTTCACAAAGTCTTTTTTTATGTGTTGCTGAAGAAGCAGTCAGTTGTTTTAAAATACACAGTCAAGAATTTGAAGCATAACTAAGGATGCAAGGAATGGCCAGCACAAGCACTGATATAGGTATGTTTAACACCCAGCTCCCACAGTTTAACGGGAAAAACTATGACTATTGGGCCATAACCATGAAGGCTGCATTTGCCTCACAAGATTTATGGGAATTTGTTGAATATGGATTTGAAGAGCCAGCAAATGAAGAAGAGTTTAATGGATTAACTCAGGCAGAAAAAGAGCTGTTGAAGAGCAATAAGAAGAAGGATTCAAAAGCCCTTGTATTCTTATATCAAGCAGTGCATGAGAGTGTGTTTCCAAGGATAGCAGCAGCCAAGACATCCAGAGAAGCATGGAAAACTCTTAAGACAGCCTATCAAGGCATGGAGAGAGTGAAGACAGCAAAACTACAGTTGCTGAGGAAAGATTTTGAGAACCTGCGCATGAAGGAGTCAGACAATATTGACTCATTCTTCACACAAGCAATTGGTCTGGTCACACAGAAAAGATCTCATGGAGAAAC
>APFE030477461.1:0-17613 GCA_000404065.3 Pinus taeda | reverse complement strand
AATTTCACCACTTATCACTTGCAAAAGATGAAAAGGGGGTATTTCTTTAATGGAATTTGTGCCAAAGGCTTGTGATATTCATACATATCTTGATGGACAAGGTCGACCTAAATAGGAGAATGCCATGGTCGAAGATTACCATTTCTTGATGAAGAATAAAACTTGGGGCTTAGTTCCCCAATCACAAAGAAATAATATAATGGAAGATCAACATGTATACAAGAATAAATCCATATTTTAAGGTGTTCTTGAGAGGTAAATAGCTCAACTACCACCAAAAGGTTTCTCTCAATGGGAAGGTATTGACTACACCAACAACTTTACCATTGTTGTAAAGATGAAATTTGTAACAATTGTTCTTTCACTTGCATTGGAAGTACACCAAATGGATGTCAAGAGTGCTTTCTTACATGGTGATCTCATTAAGGAGATTTATATGGAGAAACCCATGAATTTTGAGGAGGATGTTAGTTTTGTGTGTCCACTAAAGAAATCATTTTATGGTTTGAAACAACTTAAAAGCTTGTTCATACAATGGGAAAAAACTAAACGTGCTTGAGATGATCTAAATCTATGCTCTATTGAGAAGCAGCTTGCTGATCTACTGGATGAGCATGGTCGAGGGTTCATCTCAGCAAAAGCTAAATCTACCCTCACCAAACTTGAGGCTCAAAGGTCCAAAATTCTTCAGGAATGAGAGCAGACATGGAGACTTAGAAGCAGAGCCATCTGGCTGAAGGCGGGGGATGACAATACCAAATTCTTCCACAATTTTTCTAAAGGGAGACAGGCTTGTAATACTATTTGGAAGATTCCTATTGAACATGGTCAGTTTGCACATACCTTCCACCAGCTAGCTCATTTAGGAAGCTCTCATTTCCAATAGCTTTTCAAGGCACCACTTGGGACCTCACTTGCAGAAACTATTCGCATTGTTGGACTCTTCCCTCAGTTTGTAGACCCTAATGCAACAGAATACCTTAACAAGCATGTATCTATGGGGGAACTGGAAAGTACACTTAAAGGGTTCAAGAAGGATAAAAGTCCTAGACCTGATAGATGGTCATAGAATTATATCTTGCATTTTTTGAGACTATAGGCATGGACCTACTTAAGGTTGTGGAGGAATGCCAACTTTCGGGGTGCATGTATGAGGCAATCTACTCCACCTTCATTGCTCTTATCCCTAAGGTTGATTCTCCTCAATCTTTCAATGACTTCCGGCCGATATCCCTTAGCAATTATTTATACAAAATTATAGCCAAAACCATTGCCAATCGTATCAATCCTATTATCTCTAACAACATCTCATCTAAACAATTTGGCTTCCTTCACAACCGAAAGATTCATGAAGCCATTGGTACTACTGAGGAAGCATTCCACTCCATCAAATTGAAGCATATTAAAGGATCCATCCTCAAAATCAACCTCTCCAAGGCCTTTGGTCGGGTCAGCTGGCTCTATCTAAGAATACTTCTCACTCATCTGGGTTTCCCTATCACATCCATACAATGGATCATGTGTTGTATTTCCTCTGTCTTTTTTAGTTTTCTTATCAATGGGTTTGCCTCCAACTTCTTCCATGTTGAGAGGGGTCTCAGACAAGGATGCCCACTCTCTCCTTTACTCTTTCTGCTTGTTATGGAAGGCCTAAGTAGGATGATCCTGCATGAAATAAGAGAAGGGCGTCTATTGGGACTCAAGATCATTGATCAGTGTACAATATCTCATCTTCTATTCATTGATGATGTGCTTATCTTCCTCAGCAGTGGCATCCGAGACTTCTCTACTTTTTATGATATCATGCTACTTTTCAGTGTTGTCACTGGGATGCAAAGAAACAGACCAAAGTCTACCATTACTTTCTTGACATGCTCTCCATAGGAAACCCGATTTGCTGATAAGAAGTTTCCTTTTCAAAGTCACCAATTGGAAGATGGACTTAAATACCTAGGGTTTCGCATAAAATCCCATGGGTACAAAATAGCAAACTAGATTTGGTTGGTGACTAAGGTGGAAAAAATACTTCTAAATTGGAATCATTGTTTCTTATCCAGAGCAGGGAGGTTGGTTCTTATCAAATCTGTATTGGAAGCCACTCTGGTTTACTAGATATCCTTAACATGGATTCCTCAAGGTATTCTTTCGAGAATCCAAAAAATATGTTGCAAATTCCTATGGAATGGGCACAAGGAGGGGAAGCCATTCACCTGTGTGATATGGAGTCATATTGCATTGCCTAAGAAATGGGTGGGATGGGGTCTTAAAGATCTTCCTGCCTTCGCACATGCTTGGGCTGCGAAATTAGGATGGCTCCTACTAAAATCCAAAAGCCTGTGGACTGATGTGATAATAAAAAAATACATTTGGTCGCTTCAACTAATGGATTGGATTTGACTCCCTACTTGGCACAAACAGGGTATTTTAGTAATTTGGAGGGTCGTTCTTCAAACTCTCCCTACCATCAGGAATGGCCTCACTTGACGCATAAAAGATGGTACATCAGTCCTCATTAGCTCAGATCCATGGACTGGTTGTGGCAATATGTATCGCCTTCCACCAAACCTTATTGAATTCCTAAATGACAAGGGCATAATCTTGATAGCTCAAATTGCAAATCTGGAGAACTCCACTATTTTCATGTACGCTTGGAAATCAGCAGACACACTTGGTATCCGTAAATAGTGGCTTCATGAATGGGAGAGTTACAATAATGCATTGTCTGAATCACATGTCCGCATATCAAATGATGAAGATGAGCTCATGTGGGCACCTATAGCACACGGAATATACTCCGCCAAGGAAGGATACCCCATCATTCATGTTGCGCACAAGCCACCTGTTCTGGAGGGGTGGTGGAGATCTCTTTGGAAAATTAAGGCGCCCCATGAACCCGTCTCTTTATGTGGAATGGCATTATGAATAAAACACCTAATGGCATAAACTTTATGAAGAGATCCCACTTTGGTCCGACCTGGTGTATCATATGTCAACAGTTCAAGGAATCGAATGAGAATCTCTTCTTATTCTGGATAAAATTTCGACACTTATGGGAACAAGTCCTCTCCTCCCTAGCAATCACACAGCAATGGGATGGGCGTGATATCACGGAGGCATGGAAAAAATTGTGGGCGGCTTCCACTAACATGAAGATCCGTAACCTCCCACTGATTATTTGTTGGCATACTTGCTTAAGCTTTCATTGCATCATCTTTAATAACTTGCAAATTCAGTGGCCATTAGTTGATCAGATCATCAATAACTATAATGAGTTGCCCGATGATGACCACCCCCCACCTGTTCGTACTATAGCACCTGAATCCATCAACCATAATCAACCTTAGGCATATTTTGTTAGATCTTCACAAGACTAGGTATGGTGGGGGGGGGGGGGGGGGGGTATATTACTTCACTTATCTATCAACCATTTTTTCCGTATTCGCATGGCGTTGGGTGCTGGCACAAACAACTTCGCAGAACTCATTTCGCTCAAAAGCTTATTATATTTTGCCTTGGCACAAGACTGTAGACAAATTCAGATATTCGAGGACTCCAAAATCATCTTAAATTGATTCAATTGCAAAACTGCATGTCATGTGCATTCTCTTAGAAACATTTCGGATGATGCCTTGCGATTAAAATCTCAATTTGAACATATTTCTTGTCTCCACATTTATAGGGAGCGCAATCAGATTGCAGATCAGCTTTCCAAGGAGACCTCGAACCAACCCAAAGGTCAATGGTTGATACAAGAATAGAGGGAGGCAGAGTTTTTTTAGTATTTTCATAGGCCCTACATCGATCAGCTACATAAAATAGACGAGCCCTAATTTTACAGCATTTTGTGTAGTACATATAAGCTATCTATGTTATATAATTTTTTGTATTTTTGTATAAACATTTACAAAACTTAACTGTATACCCTTAGTGGGTATTTATGTACAGACCTATATATTTTAACGGCTATGGCCACAACATACAGCATATGCCAATGGCATTTACAACATGTAATTTTCCATATTAATAGAAAATTATGATTTTTCCCCAGTGAAAAAAAAAAAAAAAAAAAAACTTCCTACAACAAAGTATGAGAAAATCAATAGGCTCTTTCTCAATTTCCATTTCAAAAATTGTGCACGAGATCACAAATTTATGTTTTACATGTGAGTGGTGATACTTTATTTTTTGCACTATATGTTGATGATTTAGTCATCACTAGAGGTAGTACTGACTTGATTTTGGATTTGAAAAAAAAATAACAAACACATTTGAAGTGATCAACCTTTTTTGTTGCATTTCTTCTTGGGCATCCAAGTTTTGAAGATGCATAACAATATTCTCCTTTCTCAACCTAAATTTGTGTTGAACATATTATGGAAGTTTAAGATGGATGATTATAAACCATGTGTTACACCATCTCAATAGGGAGTGATGTTGACTAAGGAGTGTGATTATCTTGAAGTTGTTGTTACTCTCTACAAGAAAATTGTTGGTTGCCTCATTTATTTGACTCACAATTAGCTTGATCTAGCCTTTGTTTTGCTTGCGGTCTATAGGTTCAAACAAAATAAGAAAGAAAGTCATTCAAATGCCACAAAGAGAATTATTCACTATATCAAGGGCACATATCAGCTTATTATAAAGTATTATAGAAATATCTTACAACAATTGATTATTTAGACAGACCTGTATTGGGTTAAAGATGAAGATGACGTAAATTTGACTTCTGGTTATGTGTTTCATTTTGGCTTTGGATCAATTTTCTAGCTTTGTAAAAGCATAAGGTGGTTTCCTTATTGACCAAATCCATTGAATATAGAGGTGCAAATGATGTTGACACAAAGGCAATGTGGATTCATGACTAATGGGTGAGTTTATATTTTCTTTTAGGGAATCAACCATAGTGCATTGTGATAATTAAAACAAAATATAAGTAATCAAAGCCTTGCTAAGAGTAAAATGAAGCATGTGGAGCTTCATGCCCATTATTTGAAACAATGGGTACATGAGAAATTGTATCTCTTGTTTATTATGAGACATCTAATTTGATTATTAATATCATTACAAAACCAATAACATAATCTTATAAGTATGGCTAACTTTAGGCTATGCTAACATAATCCAAGTATGTGAAACTTCGAGAAAAGTTGACTATGTCTTCCATATTTTATGGTAGCTAATTATGATTTAGGTTATATAAAGAAAATCCATGGATTTCTCTATCAATCATCATTATATGGTATTATATGATCTTATCCATTATATTTTGAGCTACACTTTCTTGTGCTTTAGTGATATAATGTTATGTGTTTAGATAATTTCTTCTTGGAATTCCTAGTTATTCACTTCTCTAATTGCTTGATTCTCTAACATTATTTTTGTCCTAGGTAATATATCCTAGGGAAGCCTCCTGAATACTTCCCCTCATTTTGAGGATGGTACCCTTGTGTAAACCCTATATTCTTCAGGGCATAAGGTTGGGTCAATGACTCATGAATATATTGTATATAGCTCATCAATAATCATTTCACTAAGAGCAACATGTCACAAAGTAAGAATGAACCTAGGTGAGGAGGGTAACAACTTTTCCTCGCAACCACTCAAGCTACATGCAATTTACATATAATAATAATAATAATATATTTTTTTCCAAGGAAAACCTCATAGGCACTTCTCTGCATTTCACAAATGGTACGTAGTGTAAACCTATTAGTATTGATTATGAAAATTGACCTAATAGGGGCATTGAGTGAGGCATGCAATAAAGAAAATCAATTTCAGATAATCTTATATGAAGCTTTAAGTGCTCAACCACTCAAGCTAGCCCACAATACACACACACACACATAGATTGTTATGAAATAGAATGCAAACAAGACAAGAGACACAAGAAATTGGCAGAAGAGGCTTTAAGCCATTCACTTTCTCAATCAAAAATTCATTCCAATAATACAATTTTATAGTACATGGATGAAACCACCTCATTAATTAGATTTAATCTCATACACCGCCTCACCAAGAGATAAGGATAGGAAGAGGTAGAATAGGATATAAGACACATTTAGGATAAAAACTATATCTTATAATGTGAAATACAAAAAGGTGGTGTAGGACTTCATGATTTTCATAGGGAGTTATAGGTTAGCGATCCCATCCTCGATCATAAGTCTAAATAATTATACCAACAAGGCCACAAAAATTAGTGCATAAAATGATATCATCTCCAAGCCTTCATTCCAAAACTCTTAAACTAAGCTTTGATTAAAACTCATAGAATCTAGAAATCCCCACTATGTAAACATGTGAGCTAGAATGCCTATAATTGTTCACTGATATGAACTCCAACATTTGACGAGAATGAATCACGAGAAGTGAATCAACTACAAGTATGACACGTCCTTGGAAATGCCTGACAAGTTGTTGATAGTGCTAGACCCGCCAACAAAGGGGACCTCCCCGGTATGAAGTCCAAAATAGACCTCACACTGTTTGGTGTAGGATTCCCATCCAGTACGATGGCCCGGTTTCCATTATCTTAGAGATTTTCCGTAGCTCTCGATGTTCAGCACATGAGAATTTTATGCTTGTATCTTCAAAAGTGAGGTGAGTATGCTTGGTGAGTGTGTAATGTAGCTTTGTGTATGGGTTCTCTTACTATAAGGGAGAGGGTAAAAGTGAGCCTCTAGATGAGAGGTAATCGTGCCACCCAGGGAGAGACACACGCGAAAACAACAAGGGTCTATCTAGCATCCAATGGAGTATTCCACATCAGATGTCGCAGTCGTTAAAACTAAAGTGAAAGGGAAAACACGTACACCATCCAACGGAGTAACCAAGAAAAACAAGAATGGTCTATCTAATTTCCTGTGGAGTAGTCCACACGAATGAGATAACAGTGATAAACAATACAACACATCTTCAACAATGTAATTACTAAAATAACCAAAGTAGTTCAACTATATTAGTACAGGTTAAGAAAACATCCATTACAAATGTTTAAAGATTAGTATTACAAACATCCAAAAAAAATGCATGAAAACATGTTGGCCTGAAACAGGCTTTTGAATTAAGCAAAAGTCCCAAAACACATCTGTACACCATAGATCACTAGTCCCATTAGTGGGACATTGGATCCACTCCTCGCTCCACAAAGAGCATACTATAGACTCTTAAGGGCATGTGGGAGGATCCAAGGTGAAAAGTCCTTTGCTCATACAATGGGAGGGGTATATATAGCCAAGGGTGATGCTTGATCCTTGTGACTCTTGGACTACCCTCATGACTATTCAACTTCCCATGACTTTTCAACTAACATGACTCTTCGACTTCTTGTGTGTGTCCATTGGACTTCACTTTACATTACATTCAGTTACAACAGATATGACCCATAATGGTGATGTGGCTGAGACAACTCATGTCTTAACTCGACATGACATTGCTGACATGTACTAGCTAACTGTGGTGTCCATGTCAAGCTATTGCGCTGCTAAGTGATGGATGTACACTTGGTGTGCTTTGTTTTCTCCTCTGCATGGCATAGTGTTGCGGGGCCTTCGATGGTCTTGGTCTTGCTTGATGATTCAATGCATGTGTCCCTTCTACTTGTTGCTTGATATGATTGTTATGTCTGTCCAACTGCAAGCAAGTCTTCTAGCATGTGTGCTCCTTCTTCATCCCGTTCATCGTCTCACCATGATCTACCAGTGTACATGTTCCTATAATTCACTCATGACGGGACAACGTCAAATCCAAAACCTCCTAGTCTATCATGATGCCTTGTTCTCATGTTCCGGGTGATAGGGAGGGAGGACAACTCACTGAGACAACACAAAGCACAACTCAGGCTGGAATGAGGCATTCTAGGAGGAAAGCCTGCATTGTGAGGAAACATTGTGCAGTAATCACTGGGAGGCAAGATTTCGCAATGGGAGTCACGAGTGTCAGCTGCAAGTTGGGATCTTGAGGGAGGCATTTTACGCACAGTTTGCAGAGGGGAGACAGAGCAAGCTGCAAAGGGACTATTGGTCAGTTCTGCGCAATTTCCACAAGGAAGACAGAGCAAGGATGTAAAGGAACTTGTTGGACATGACTACGTAATTTCTAGAGGAAAGACAGAGCAGTGCTGCAAAGGGACTACTCGTCATGAGTGCACAATTTCTGGGAACAGTGTAGGATAGTCAGCAGGGGAACTACTAGACATGTCTGTGTAATTTCTAGAGGTAAGACAGAGCAAGGTTCATCTGGGCAGCTCTATGAAATTTTGGGGAATAGTGTAGAGTAAGGTAGAAGATGACTAGTTAGGCATGTCTACGCAATTTTGGGGAACAGTGCAGACCCAGGTCTCTGGATAGTGTAGGCTCCTAGCAGGTAAGGAGGAGGGTTGATGACTATGCTTGAGAAATGTGTAGTTTAGTTGGACATGGAGGCAATTTCTGCGCAATTCTGCGAGGCAGACAGGATACTCACCTCTAGAATTATCTAGTGCAACTGACCTAGAGGACACGCTCAAGCACTACGTAGTTCTAGGCAGTAGAGAAGAATCACTAAGGGTTGATACTATGCAATGCAGCTAAGTCGGGGTCTAGTGGAAGAGGGTTGTCTGGTGGGGTAGATTTTCAGGAAAATGGCTAATTGTAAAAAGCAAGCAAACTTGTGTAGAATGACATTGTGAACATACACTTAGCATACTCGACGATGATACAACATAAAACACCATGACAACAAGACAAAGCATGCCCTTAATGAGACTATCTTAGAGTTGAGAGTGACAAGCGAGACACCTGTGATAGACCTTCGAACGTCTGTGACGACGCTTGTGTGACAGTGCTTAAAAATTTGTGTGTGAGTACGAAAGATGTTTACATAGCGAAGACAACCCAAACACATAAAGACAAACCCTCAAACTCACCATAATAAGATCACGAGCATG
Organism: Pinus taeda; assembly: GCA_000404065.3. Lineage (NCBI taxonomy): Eukaryota > Viridiplantae > Streptophyta > Pinopsida > Pinales > Pinaceae > Pinus > Pinus taeda. Next base: position 8,684 of record APFE030477461.1, on the reverse strand, counting down.
ATAAAGCAACCAACATGTCGAAAGATGGCTACTGGTCAAACAAGCAAAAAGGTTGAAAGACTTCACAAGAGCTCATGGGGTGAGGTCGAGTGTTTGCAACAATCAAAGGAAAAACCAAGGAAGTCTCTGAAATTTGGATGCAAGCCAAAAATTTGGAGGATGTTGCAACTGCTACACTTGGTGACACATTGGTTGAATACCAGCTTCTCTATTTTGGTTCATTTTCAGCTTTGGTTCATTTTCAGCGCAGGGCCTAGGCCTTTCGAAAAGTATTGATTCATTGTGTAGATCACTTCGACTTCCCCACTTACCCCACTAACATACATGTTTCACCTTCTACCAAATCAGTTGAACACAACACAAAAATTTAGCCAGATCATAGTGTTTCAAAGCAGGAAGGGTAATTTTTCTTGCGAGATTAATATTTTCAAAGTATAATTTTTCATCTTTGGTTTTTATCTGCTGCCAGCAAGCCTGGACAATACCCCCATGGAGTCACGCAAGAACACAAACATTACTCCACTTCCAGTGAGCCTGGATAGTACCACAGTGGAGTTGCTTCCTTCACCTCTCTGCGCAAGAAGCCTTTCTCTTATTTTGCCTTTGTTATTTTTTTTGTTTTTTTTAAAGAGGACTATGTATAGGCACTTATTTATTTTTGGGGTGGAATAGGTATCCCGACTTATTGAGAGTAGAAGAGGTTGTTCCTTTAGAGAAGCATGTAAAGACCTCTAATTCAAGTTTTCTCGTTTAGATTTTCCCCTTCTCCATTTCTACTAGCTGGATAAGATTGAACACACAGAGCAAAAAATTGAGTATAGGCATGAGGTTTCCCAAACTAGACACGGGTTCATGGTTTGACCAAAATTTTCCTTACAGATGTATCGTATTTTCTGTCAAGACTTCATCGGTCAGAAATTACAACCAAGCACAAAGAATATGGACATAGGACTTTCAAAGCGCTGTAGTGTCACAAGACACTTTGAACTTCATACACATACCATTCAAAAACCAAAACACAATGCAGCCACAACACTTATTCATGTAGAGAAAACGAAAGGAAAACTCAACACAAAAGGGAAAACAAGACGATAGGAAAGGAGTACACAACAAACGAACAAAGCTAAAAGACAAGAAAGCAAAATGGTCAAGAAAAACAAGATGTACAACTAGAATAAGAAAACCATGACATGCTATGAGTGCAAAACGAGTGCAAGGAGAGGAAAACTATGATGCAACTAATCCTACACCTATTCTAACCACTAAACGATCAGATTTACGTGAAATGAAATTTCCAGTGAAGCCACCATAGTCGCTCTCGACCTACATCCGCAAAGATACAAACAGTTAAAACAGATAAAAAATAGCGCGTAACAGAAAATACAAAAACTTGAACAAGTTGCACACGGAAAGGAAGGTATTGCATGTGGGAAAAAAAATGTGTCATGACTACCCAATACACATGCTTACCTCTATGAGGGATATCATTATTCAGCAAACCTCAAAAGCCTCTTGCGAGCGGGTCTTCATCTACACCGAGCTTCTTAGCAAGCGCGAGGAAGGATTGAAACTTGTTACCTGCAACATGGTTTGCCAAGTAAGATTGTTCCAACCATTTGTTGGTTGGGTCATTGTTATAAACATTTTTGGGCACTTCAACCCCAATCAAAAATGTCCATAAACTGAGGGCTCTTAAGTCCCTAAAAGGGTTGCTTCACTGCCTAAAGGAACAAGGTCGATTGATTACATCATCTCCCAGAAGTTCTCCACTGAAAACCGCTCATAAATGGTCAAAACTGGACCATAGTGAAAGCTCCATGCAGAGGGTGCGATGCATATCACCTTCCCAATGTACAGGGTGTGATGCATACTATTTTGCTCCTCTGCAGGGTGCGATGGTCGGGAATGGACAAATGGCAGCGACCAAAATGCAAGGTGGAAGATCATGGAATCTTCCAGAAGCTTCCCCTCTGACACTTGCCACTCCATTTTCGACCAGGGATGAGTAAGAGATCTTCATTCTCCAAGTGGAAGCAGGAACTATCAGAGAGAAGACACTAATCAAGATCCCAAAAGATGACTCACCTCTCTGTAATCATCTATATATGGATCCCTCATCACAGAGATGAGGAGGCTGGAATTTTGTAATCTATAGAGAAGTGTTGTCAGTATTCTTGTGTACATTCACAGTGTTGGGTGATTTTTCTTTGCTTGAGGTGAAAGAAGGGCTTCTTAGCTGGAGGATGATGCTAGGTCAGAACTACTCATGGTTGTAATCCTCTTGCTAATTTTATCTGAATAAATCTATTCTTGTTTCCTTCCATATCCTGGTGTATTTATTTATATGTGCTTGTATATGGTTAATGTACATCTGATCCTACATTATTTGTGAATTTAGATCCTTGTTTCTTGCATAGTAGTATGTTGATGTGATTCTGCAGGTCCCTTTTGAAGTTGAGCAGACAAATAGCGAGCAGCAAAACTCTATCAAGAAGGAGAGGGAATCGAGCGCAAGACTCAGGTTGGCCCTCTTGGTTCTCCTCTCATCTAATTTCATAAAAGGAATCAACAGTAGACTTTGATTGTTTGTTTCTAAGATAGCCACACATCTTAGTGGGAATAGCAGTATCCGTGTGGACACTATTCCCGTATAACAAAATGGCGACTCCGTTAGGGAGCGACTAGATTACTTGTTAGCCTATCTATCCTTGTTTCTTTTATAAACATACAGACGGAGCCTAAAGTCAAGCCAGCTAGCCTTTGAACTGCATTTTTCATACGAATGCAAAGTAGATCAATGCTGCTTCAGTCAATCTCCAGGTTTTTGTTTATAAATTAAACAATAGACCTGCAAGCAATATAATTGCCCTAAGTAGTGGCTTTAGTAACCTCTAAAAGCACCCCTGTGTTTTTACATACATTGATCTATAATTATTCAGCTTAAACACCTGAACTAAACTGCAAACTGTGAGTGAAGTCTCATTTAGAGTCTCGCACAGTAACCATCGCACCCTGCCTTCAAAGTAGCCTGTATGCATCGCGCTTCCCGAATGGATTAACTGCGTTGCATACTGAGTTCACTGTGGAACAGGTGCGATGGTCAGGGAGGACTGATTTTACCTTCCGACTGTGGATTTTTCTCATTGTTTTCAATCTTATTCAATAGTTTTTGTTGTCTGTAATCAGTGTGCTTCTGTGAATACTCCCTTCTCTTGCATTATTCCACCTCCTTAGTGCAAAGAACTATAAATGTTTTTTATGTATTGTGCGTAGTTTTAGTTCTCTTTTGCAAAAAATAACATAGTCAAACTGTCGTCTCTAGATCTGAAAGTGTCATAGCTGTCGTTTTCAGTTTTAGAAAGCAATCACCTTGTTTTAGATAGTTGATTATACATTTATCATTGCATAAGACTTGATTTACTAGTTTTAAAGTGTCGAAAAGCAATTTCCATTTCAAAATCGCAAAGTGTCTCTCTCGTTTTCACTTCGTTTTGAAAAAGAATTTTGTTGAGTACAGTCGCTTTAAAAGTATTTCAATTTTGCACATAGTTTTCTTAGTGTCATTTACACATTAAGGGAACTGAAAACCAATACATGCACGTGCATTTGCATCTTGAATGCTTGGCTTGATTTAGGACTGTGCATATTAGCGTGTGCTCCGTGCTCTGTGAAGAAAAGATGCTTGACTTTCTTCCCCTTAGTAGCTAGGAATTTCATTGCTGAAAGAAGATAAAACGTCTATTTATCATCTTAGACTGCAGTTAGGAATTTTACATACATCACGTGGTGAACCTGAAAGGCAAACTGCTAAGCAAAGTCAACTTAAAATAAATCTCAATGAATCTAACAACGCTTTGGAACTTAACGCAACATCTAGAGGTCTAGGCTAGAGACGTATTTCGGCGTCGTAAAGCCTGGTAACTGTTGCTTTCAGTGCTGGTTGGGTGATTCCTCCACTCTAAGATGATAATTGCCAGTACGGACTTGTGCTCCCACGTACCGTCGCATATATATTGGGAGACCACTATAGGTTGCATCCTTTATCCTTAGGAAGCCGTGTCTGCCGCCCTATCGATCGTAATGCACCGAACACAGCATTCAGGAGGACTGACTGCACGTACCGTAAAAAGTATTTCTCAGTTTTACGGATTGGTTGGTATCACTCTGCTCCTCAGATCTCTGAGAGAAGTCCATTTTTTCTCCTTTTCAGACTCCTTAACGGAATAAAGTCCTCTGAGCGCTTGTCACTTAAAAGCTCAATTAAAAATTGAAGGTGGACTAGAGTCATCTTTTTGTTTTTTCTCGGACTCCTTTAAAAATTGAAAAAACGATTTGTGTCAAGCGTCTAAAAATTTTATTTTACACATCAGAATAACGTCCACAATTCTCCACCTGTTTGATCTTCAGGTTTGAGAAAATGGAGTCTACTTAACCAAGGATTTCCCCGTGAAGAAATCCTAGTCCCTTCCTATCTTGGGGAGATGTTGGTCCACCCCATATGGCCACTTTGTCACTTCCAGGATTGAAAATTGGTTTTCCAGTCTGGCTCTTCTCTACCTCTGTCGTTCAGAATCCCACAATTCCTTAACAGTCTAACCAGCAACTAGACGACACTAGGGTTTCTTCCCAACCTTCTACTTCATCTGATTCTCCTTCTCCTCTTCCCTCTTCGCTTGACAAAGCCGATAAAGCTAAAAGTCAAGTAACTGAGAAGAAGAAGAAGCAGAAAGGGAAAAAGGAAAAGAAGAAAAAGGAACCAAAATCGAAAGGGAAGAACCAAGTATCGTCTAGCGAAAATTCACACACCGCACAGTCAAAACCTAAATCTCCTTGCGTCATTTGCAATGGAGACCACTATCACCGAGATTGTCCCTACATCCCTCAGATCTTAAGGGACTGGTCTCCCCGTTTGCACCACCCAGTAGCATCAACCTCTGGCGATCATGTTGAATGCTCACCATCAACCAGTGAAAGTGAAGCACATGGACAAAGAAGGAATCCTAGAATTCCTTGTAAGTTGTGTGAAGGCAATCACGCCTTCCACCGTTGTCCCTTCCTTGAAGAGGCTAAAAGAGTTTTAGATAATCGTCTGGTTTCACCGTTACGACTTCCTCCTGGATATCAAAAACTCTTGTCGAGTCCTCCACCGGTTGAAAATCCGACTGGCCCATTCCTGTGTTCAGCCGAAGCACCTATCGTTGAAAATGAACCTTCGGAATCCATACCAGACGAAATTGAAAGGGTTGATACGGAAATTGACCCGTTATTGCCTTCAGAATGTTCATCCTCGAACGATACTGTCACTGAAGAGAAAGAGAACGACACCGTTCAAATTCTTTTCATCAACACCGACTCTGATGAGCTTGGGGGCAGTCCTCCCATTCCTTTACCGCAGGAAGGAAGTTCATCAGAGTCCTACCCGGCCGTCTACTCGGTCCCACCACCAAGCAACCTAGTGGTTTCCTTCGACTGGAACCTACTAGGCAAACCCCGTTTATCAGCGAGTGTATCGTTCATAATTATTGTACAAGCTTACAGAATGGTCATGGTTGGTACCATCATCTTTGAAGGGGCTTCTGTGAGTATCCTTTCCTCAACTGCTTGGAAAGCGCTTGGTTCGCCACCGCTTTTGCCTGAAATGAGAAATCTAACAGGCTTCAATAAAGGAACCAGTCGACTTTTAGGGATCCTTCCAAATGTGCCCATTACTTTGAGAAGGAAAATTGTTCACATCAATGTTATGGTATTTCAAGGACCTTTAGATTACAATCTACTCCTTGGACGCAACTATATTTGTTGCATGGGAGTCGTCGTCTCCTCACTCTTTAGAGTAATGTGTTTTCCGCACGAAGGCAGAATGGTCAAGCTCGTAGACCAAATGTCATTCCCCGGTTCACACATCGCAAATAGTCAAATGCCGTCCCTGAATGGTCTTTTCACGCAACAAATGTCTCATCAGTCTCCAGTCCGTCCACCTGATGAGCGCGAGTGATTCGGGAAGATGTGACTGAAACCCAAGGGGCATGCACCCTGGTCTGATAAAATGTAAGATACCTCTGTTAGAAGCTAGGCCTTTCCCGATAAAACAAATGTTTTGTCTACAAATTGAGGGGTAACCTGGAAACTCTACTTTGCTATACCTGGGGGCATGCAAACCTTTCCGCATGCAAGTGAAGAGCAGCGATTTATTTTTTTTAATTTAGAGGACCTCTAACCCTTTAAACCCGTAAGGCTAGTCGTTTCCTAACTTGCATAAAGAAAGGATTCGTGGCAAAGATTTAGAGATGTAAGCCACTTCAAAATAGCATCTCGAAATGAGACATTTTCATCATATGACTGGCGAGCAATGTTGTCGCAAAGTTCAAGCTCGTTAAAAAATAAACTCTCCACGAGCAGTTTTAGCGCATAGTTCATGCTCGTTAAAAAATAAACATAAGTCATGAGCAAGTGTTTCTCCCCGCGTTTAAGCTCATTAAAAAATGAATGGGTAAATAACCATCGTGAATGTCTTATCGCCAGCTTTTGAGCCTTGGTCGTGTTCCCGCCATCACCTCCACTCTGTTTTAGTCGATCATTCACCCCCATATGATTGTTTACCCCTTCGAGGAACATCTGCGAAGAGTGACTCTGCTAGCCATCCTTGTAACACTCACGTGATTGGAAAATTCCAAACCTTACCTGGAATCAGCTGCTACTCGAAACCATCACTCGTTCCTCCAAGAGGAGTCTTCTTTAAGCTCTTTTCACCTGACTCGTAAAATATGAAAAGATTGTCGAGTGATTGGGCTCTCCGGCTCGTTAAAAGGCATCAGAAGTGTTATCCCTCCTCGAGGTTTTAATCTTTTTGGACCTGAGGGATTATTACACAAAAATATCGAGCGCTTGTCTTGTTCGGCTCGTTAAAACTATCAAAAATTCATCCCTTTTGTATTATTTTACGCTTTTTCGAACTTAAGGGATTATACAACGAAAAAGAATCTTCAGAGTCTTCTTTCTGTTTCTTTCAGACTCTCTAAAATTGAAAGAGACCAAGTTATATTTGTCATTAAACTCGTTAAACTAAATAGCCAAACTCTCCAACAGGACGAGAACGAGTTTCACTATCGCTAGGCTCGCTAAAATATAGCGACAGGTTCGCCCGAAGGGAAGATTATAGAACAAGCATATGTTATCCTCCTCAAGCTTGACAAAAATAAAGAGGTACTGGTGAGCAATGACTGGGGAAAATTGGGAAGAAAACAAGAAGAAACTTTATTGGTAGCAAGTCGCTCTTGAACATGACATTTTCCTTCCGCATCCATGCCGGGTTGGGTTGTTCCGTCCACTGGTCCTCACCATTGGTTCACACCGTCCATCTCTGGGGTTAACGTTACCAATCCATCGTCAGTGTCACCGATATGAACAAGAGAAGTCATTCAGACAATTCACCTGAGTCTCACCCACTGCAATTCATTCATGCTTCATTCCTTCATGACCGCCACCCTGAACCCTCATATCGTCAGTTTGTTTTCACCTCCAAAATCATTTGCTTCATTCTGTGTCGTTGATGTGGGATTCATCAAGGCCCTCTTGTGACGGGTCGCTTCTTGTCGACATCAACTCATTATCCAAGAAGTTGACTTAGGAACAACTCTTTCAGTACTTTGAATCTTGCATGCCTCAATGGCAAGTTTCTCATTTTCGACGACAGGTTTACATCAATGACCTTCGACCGAGAGATTTTGCATAGTGTTTGACGCCAAGTCCCTTTTTCACACCACGTAGATTGTACTGTAGTACCTATTATTGGTGATTCCTCTCGCGCCTGTTAACAGCTTACATCATTGGCTGGTAATTAGGCGATGTCTTTCCATGTTCGACTCCAAAAACATTTTTCACATGGATCGACTTGTACTCCGAGTGAAGATATGCCAAGTTTGAAGACCCCGGATCTAGTTTCAGGAATATATTCAGGAATATAAAAACATCCAGTATACATCATTTCCGAACAGATGATCATCCAAATCAAAGGATGATGTGTCCATATCATCAGTTTGTCACACAGATGATTGTCTGTCCTATGTACATGAAAATGAGTTTATAAAGCTGAGCATGGGAATGCCCACCTCAGCGAGATCATGAAAAAATTTTGTCATATAATGTATTGTATTGTATCTTATTACAGGTCACCTCCCAGCTCAGAAAAACTTCAGATCCTCATAGTAAAGCATTTCACCCAACATCAAAAATGATTAACGACCTCATGCTTTAGGAGGAAACTGTTATAGACATTTTTGGGCTCTTCAACCCAATCACAAATGTCCATAAACTGAGGGCTAATAAGTCCCTAAAAAGGTTGCTTCACTTCCTAAAGGAACAAGGTCAACTGATTACATCATCTGTTAGGGTCCCACCCTAACCCCCTTATCTATGTAATGGGACCACGTCATAGTCAAGAGTCAATAAAGCCCATATTAATAATTGTAAGTGGTTAATCCGCAATTAATAAATGAACCACAGTTAGTTGCAAATGGGCTGTAGTATTAGATAGATGGTATTAGTAATAAGCGGTATTGACCCGTGGTATTACTCATAGGAGTCATATATAAAGGATAGAAACTCCCTGTGAGGAGAATCATGTCTTATTTTTGTAATCGAGCTCTGCTCTATTGGAGGTTGCCCCCTCGAAGAGGCAAGTGAACATT